>APFE030806648.1:313892-329437 GCA_000404065.3 Pinus taeda | reverse complement strand
TTTATTTTATTTGTATTTTTATGTAATTTGACCAAGGCAAAATATTTAACAAAATATTACATCTCTTACTCTCTTCCATAGTAGACTCAAGAACACCCCTGAGTGTAATAACCCTAGTCCTATTATCATTACAAAATTTCTCAACATCCGGCAACCCCATCTCGAGGAAAAACAAGTTAAAAGATCTAGCACATAAAATTTAAGTTTAAAATCCAAATACCATTCACCAGACATCATGTATTTGCAAACCTATTCCCGTAAGTTCATCATTACTCCAGTTTAGGTAGCCAAAAACTACGAATGCATACCAGCTACAAATCACACTTGTGAGAGAAATTAAAAGATCATTTATTTAGTGCTAATGTTGGCTACAGCTAGAAAAAATAATAAATGTGCATGAAGAGTATTAGATTAAGAAATACGAACATTACAAGTATTGAGAATTGAATAGTAAGAAGCTACAAATCACACTTGTGAGAGACTTCAAAAATAATTTATTTAGTGCTAATGTTGGCTACAGCTAGAAAAAATAATAAATGTGCATGAAGAGTAATAGACTAAGATATACCAACCTTGCAAGTATTGAGAATTGAATAGAGACAAGCACCAAACTGTTTCAAAATGCATAAACATATCATGAAATTGCGTGTATGTTGATATTTCGAGATCAATGTCTTCAGAAGTTGTCCCTTCCTCGTTATTCCTACAGTTTGCCCAAAATCTAAATCAAGATGCCCGTGTCCAGACAGAAAAGATGTGATCTAACCCTTTCAGTCTCACACAAGAGTCTACCAGCAATTATATAGCAAAAATTAGCATTCCCCATATAACCTGGCCTCAAAACCGTGGGAAGGAAATGTAGAAGCTCCATTGGGAAGTTCTGGGCAGATTCAACTTTAATATCAGCCAATCACATTAGATCGGATCATGTTTGTTCATTAAAATTTCCATGCAGTTAACTCACGCAGATGACCAAGGGCATAAGCTAAAGCAGATATGCAGAAAACGTTTTAATGGGTCCAAAGAATAATGGAATTACTTAAATCTGTCCATCATTCAGGTCGCATATAGCCACTATACTGTACAGTTCCATATGTCATGCGTGGCACTTCAAAGACAGTGCAATATTTTAGGGCAACAGATTTGCTAGAAGGTTGAACAGTTCTTGTAACTGCTGACAAAGCAGAATAGCCCACAGTTATCAGCAACTAGCCAATGTAAAGGATGCTGGGAAGTGTACATCAACTCGAAGAAGTCCAAATATGCTCACTACTGAGCTAGCAAATCACTAAATTTGGCATCTAGTAAATCTCAAAACTTTGTTGTGTTAAATTGATTGCAGAGATTTTTTGGTCTCATACGAATAAATCAGTGCATTGTTTGTCAGATCCATAAGATCAATGGCACAGCATTACGTGTACCAACTTCCACTTTTTAGACACGGTCATAACCTCTGTATACTGTCACATACTGACCCGTGTTCCAAGAGATCAACTAGTACACTACGCATTTTTTCAAGAGACACTGGTTTCAATAACACGCCATCCATTCCAATCTTTATGCACTTTTCCTTGGTTGCTTTGTCAGCACTTCCGGTAAGAGCCACAAGTAATGGTCTTTCATGCCGATTAGGAAACATCTCCTGAATGTGAATGGCCACATCATAACCATCCATACCCGGCATGCATACGTCAAGAAATAATACCTTGAAATTCTGCCCAGCCTGTGACATTGCTTGCAAGCACTCATGACCAGAGTCCACCACTGTCACATCACACCCTAAACGAGCAAGAAGGCTCCTTGTAACCATCCGGTTCACCCTGCATGTTCAACAAGAAACAACTTTCATCATCACACTCGCATCCTCAGATAGTTCCAGCGTAACTTTATATTCTACCCAAAGAAGTGTTCCACGCATTTCATAAAGGCCTCCAGTCCAGAACCTTGAATCATTAGCATTCCTTTTTGAAACACCTAAAATTATTTTCTAATGACCTGCAATCAAGGCTGAGAAACCAGAATTCCTGATCCCAGACTAGGCATAAAATCTGAATAGACAAAGGTCATTATTCTTCGAGTATGTAAATTTGGCAATTAACTGCGTCAGCATGCTAGTAAGCATACCAGACTAGGCATAAAATCTGAATAGACAAAGGTCAATATCCTTCGAGTATGTAAATTTGGCAATTAACTGCATCAGCATAGTAAGCATTTCTACCCCATTTAGTGGTGGCAAATTGGAAATCAATCCTAAGCCCTAAACTACGTAATCCTTTATAACCTGCAGAATGGCAATTTGCTGGTAAGGCTTGTTCAAAATAAAAATGACAGGACATATGACAATTTACTCCCTTTCAAGCTCCAAAAAATAATTTAGAAGGACCTTGATGCTGTTACCGAGATAGAGATAGAGAATAATTCAATTGAAGAGTAGCCACTTACAGTACATAACAAGAACTTCGGCCACTGGCATATAATACAAACTCTCCAATCCATGTCAAACCCCCTATGTAATTCATGTTTAGAAAATTAATACAATAGTTTATATCCTAAACTTTAAAGCTAAATGTTTTATGAACAATTTCCTCCCTTTCAAGCTCCAAAAAATAATTTAAAAGGACCTCGATACTCTTACCGAGATAGAGAGAGAGAGTAATTCAAATTTAGAGTAGCCACTTACACAACATAACAAGAACTTCGGCCACTGGCATATAATACAAACTCTCCAATCCATGTCAAACCTCCTACGTAATTCATGTTTGAAATATTAATACAAGAGTTTATATCCTAAACTTTAAAGCTAAATGTTTTATGAACTATAAAACAGGCAAAATGACATACTGCATGCTAGATTGTCAAGATATGAATTGTCAAGATAAATCATATAGATTTCCATCAAAGCCTCTAACAACTTATCCACAGAATTTAGATCTGTCGCATATAAGCTATTAAGCAGTGAAAGCAGAAGATATACAGTTCCAACATCGCAAGAAAAATTCAAATTTCAAATGAGACAAGAACACAAATTCAGTTTCCATCAACACAAGATGTACAAATAGCATCTATGTTGGAATTGCCAGCTTTAATTAACAAAGATGATGAATATGCATTGAGATAAACACAGTTTAATGACACAGAGAAATGTTAAGATTCATATTAATAAATTCAATGTAATCAGGCCTTTTTCTTATACCTAAGAAAACTGCTGAAGCAAACAGCACATGGTTATTCTTAACATCAAGAATGGGGAAAACTGAAACGGGGAAATCACTTACCCATTATCATCTGTCACCAGAACTTTCAGCCCAGGAAAATCTTTACGGGTAGAATTTGATGGAATGGGAAACACATACTGATGCTCCATTTCATGTATAGGATCTGGAATCCCAAGCTTAACAATAAATATGCAAGTTGAGCCCTTTCCTAATCCCTCGCTCTCAAGCCAAATATGACCCTCCATAAGGTTCACAAACCTGAGTTATGGATCCCATATATAATAAGAACAACGCATCCACCATAAAGTAAAGAGCTTGTATTAAAAGCTAAGAATCTCCAAAGAAGAAAGCAACTTCAAATAACTGTTAGCCTCTACTTCCTCGAGGATCTTTACCTCTTACAAATAGCTAGTCCAAGACCAGTGCCACCATAATTCCTGGTTGTCATTGTGTCAGAGTGCACAAATTTGCTAAAAAGCTTTGGAATATCCGGAGGATTGATTCCAGCACCAGTGTCCTTTACCTGTGGATCCAATTAAACCGATGGTACTGTAAGAATAAAATAACAAAGAGGTTGCACTTCATAACAACAAAACTATTTCCCACTACTTGAAACATATAATGGAGTTCCAGGTTATACACATTCAAGGGTAGATGAGGTTCACAAGGCATGGGGCTTCCATTGTAGGGGTACGTATCCTTGTGCTACACTGACGCATGTTCTTTTTTCCGATTGATGATTTATGCTACACTTCTGTACTTGAAATTTTTAACATTAAAAGCCACAATAAAGCATAAATAATACCTGCACTCTCAAATAGAAATGGCGATCACCCTGCACTGGGTAAAATTCGGCACGTGGATCTCGCAAGGATTCTGGCCTCTCTAATAAAACCGTCACTGAAACACTACCTTCTTTAGAAAACTTCACAGCATTCCCTAACACATTTAAAACAGTTTGCATAAGACGTTTATCATCACCGGCAGCGTATTCTGGCAGGTCTGAAGCGAGATTCATTGATACACACAACTTCTTCACAGATGCAATTGGCTTTACCAAGTTGTGAACCTGTTAAACAGAACTAGCGAGTAAGAATGCAGTAGTGTAAATCATGGAAGGAAAAGCATGTTTTTGTTTTCATTAAATATCCCTGAAATCCCTTGTCATTTTGCTTTACCTGTTTTTAAGAAAAAGCACGGACACACGCCCCAACACATACCTCATGAAACATACTGCGGAGATTAAAAATCCGAATGTTTAGCTCCAAGCTCCCGTCCTCGAGCTTTGAAAGATCTAAAACATCATTGATAAGTGTTGCAAGGAGATTACTACTCCTTAAGATGGTCTCAACCATGGATCGTTGTTCAGGAGTCAACTCTGTCTCCTGAAGAAGCGATGACAAAGCAATAATTGCATGCATCGGAGTACGCATCTCATGGTTCATAACTGCTAAGAAATCATTGCGAGCACGAATAGCTGTTTCTGCCTCCTGTCGAGCTATCTCAAGTGCAACATTTTGCTCCATGAGCAGGTCTCGTGCTCTCATTGATTCTTCCAAAATTGCCGCATGTGAGAGAGCCACCGCTACCTGTAAACAATAAACAAAAAGTTAGAAGTGACTTTAAACCATGAAAAATGTTAACAACAAACAAAAATTCAGGAGTAAGTTGCTTTGTATACTTTTGAAATTGTTTAGTAATTACACAACTACGTTGAAAAGTTGAAATGAGTATTGAAAGCAAATAGTAAAAAGGTAGTTGTTACTTGTATGCTTTCAAACTGGGTTTTCTCTTGTGCTGAGATTGAGCTGAGGGTTGTGTGAGTCTTGAGACTATTTTTCATCAAGCAAACAAGGGAAAATCCATAGTTTTCTTTGCCATCAACCGAGCATTTTTGGAGTGGAAATTTACTCCAGTATACCATATTCATATTTCTAGGTATATAAAAAAATGCATTCTTTTTCTTTGTTTTCCAAGTTTAGTATCAATTTAGAGTCTGCCTCTTCACACCCTTTTTTAAATTTCCATACTTGTTTTATGTCCTAGATCCAAAATTCAAAAATTTAATCAGAGCTCTATAAAATGGCAAAGTCATTGGACCAAATGTGGGAGTATGGTGAACCATGTAAGGGTGATAATAGAACAACGCTGAGTTGCAAGCTATGTGGAATGGAAATGTTTGGTGGAATTACCCGTTTGAAATACCACCTTGCCAAAATCCCAGGGCATGAACTGGATACTTTCCCTATAGCTACCCCAAACATTGTCCTTATTATAAATAACTCAATTCTTGATACGGCTAGAAAGAGAGATTAGGAGGAACAAGGAAATGCATGGGAACCATAGGCTTCTCAAGGGCGAAGGAAACCTAATCCTTAGCCATACCTTCTTAGTGTGTTATTATTATTTTCAGATGATTGTTCTAGTATCTAGATGCTTCATGATGATCATCTCAGAAGATACATTTATTTTTGGTTTAGATACATTTATTTTTGCTTTAATGTGATTTTGTATTATCTTATCAGAACTTATGACTTGTGACTGGGGACAGATATCATATTTCAGTCTCTACTATCAACGATGTACCACTTGGCATCTTATACATTTTATATTGTAGTTCTATTTTCATATGTGTGACACTGTTTTTTTATGTTGCTTTAAAAGAATAAAAATTTGAAAAGAAAAAATGATTATTTTTTTAAGTTTCCCGATATTTTCCCAGATATTGCTGATAATTTAAATTTTGGACCCTGACAATAAATTGCTAATAACTATAAATGTAACATTGCTTTCTATAGAATTTGCTGACGAAATCAAATTACTACATAAGAAGCCCCCACTGACGTCAGTACATGCAGTTAAACATTAAGGCAATCTTTAACTTCATAACAGGAGCATACAGTAATAGTATTTACTATTTACATACTGACAGAAGCTGCCAATTTATGACACGAGATTTGCTTATATGAAAGCAAACATTGATCTTCAAATCGTATGACCTTCTGTCACACCTCAACAACGAAGTAAATAAAAGGACAATCATAAAAATTAGCATTAAGATAAATTAAAAACAAAAAAACACTATGTTTATTCATTACTAGATGATATAATTGAAAGATTTATTCATTGTCAAACTAATGGTGATAATAGAAAACGAAAATCAACGAAGTGAATTATGAATATTCTGAAATATAGCCAATATAATAATTTTAAAATTTACACCACAGATCTACTGAGGGGGCTGTCCTTCCATTGATTCATCAACCTTCTGAAAGTTAAATAATATTTTTATCATAATTAAACAGCCCTCAAATAGAATTCGCCATTTAGTGAACTTTAAATAGAAACTTCGGCAAAATAAGAACTAGATATTAAGAAAGAGGAAATAACGAAATACTAACATAACAAATAAAGCAAGGCCTTAAATATTACTACGATCAAGATAGTATGTTGATACAGGTTGAAGGAATCAAGCAGAAGCACAGAGGTTAGTGACTTCCCCCTGCTCGTGGTGATGAAATGAAAATCGTTAGCTTCCACCTACCTCTTTAAAAGTGTAAATCAGCTCATGTTGATCGCCTTTTCTCCCAGTGACAAAACCATGTGGTCACCATTATCTGTCTGCTATAAGATAAAGCCAGCAGAACCTGGCGCCAACAACATTTTCCCCAAAATCAGATGCAGCAAATGCTATTAGGATTTAAGACTTTGTCTGGGGGCATAATGGGGATGATTTCTGAAACCTGGGAGAAAAACAGTAAATCTGTTTCTCTCCCTCTTGTTTGATTAGAGAAGAGCTTGTAGGCTCAAAAGAAAGCTACAACGATAGAGACTTATCAAATAGGGAGCCATGTGTGCTCAGGAAAGATCCAGGGATAACTTGTGAAGACCATGCTATTTCAGTCATGATAAAATTTGCAGAAATGGGCATTCAACAGTTAGAGAGATGCACCTAAACTTCCATACTGAGTCCCTGGCAGCCATCCTGTAAAAAAAATGGAGGCAGGGACTAGCTCCAACGTGTAAGAAACTCAAGGTTCTCAAGACAGTGGAAACTCCAGTTGTTCTCAGACTGCAATGGCTCGCAGGATAGATTGAAAAGTTGCTGAGTTACAACCTTAATCTGCTGGTTAATGGGAATTTAGCATTTGGCTGAAACTATAGCCAAGTACATAGAGCATAGCTGGAAAGTTCAGAACAGACTTACTACTAAATTGCTACTGTGAGGGTACTTCATTGTCTTCTTCTCAAGCCCCTGAAACAGGGAAAAGTTTGGTAAGCGTACCCTATGTTACACCTTGCTCATATTGTGTGAGGCTTCACATTGTGATTTTTATCATGTTGATGGAGTTTGAAGCTGGAACCCATGGATCATTTGGATGGATTTGGACGAGATGATTTGATGCATAGAGATGTATGCAGACCATATTAACAAATATGAGAGCATGGCTCAGGATGAAGATGACATCATGTAGAGATTCTATGGGAGGGAGGGTCGACCAGGTGATGGCTAATCATATCGCCCTATAGAAGGCAATATAAGATGTCATACTCCACAACATGCCCCAAGGGTTTGTCCTAGGTATAAGAGTCATTGTCATATATTGAAGACCCTATGGAAAGTTCAGAACAGACTTACCACTAAATTGCTACTGTGAGGGTACTTTATTGTCTTTTTCTCAAGCCCCTGAAACATGGAAAAGTTTGGTAAGTGTACCCTATGTTACACCTCGCTCATATTGTGTGAGGCTTCACATTGTGATTTTTATCATGTTGATGGAGTTTGCAGCTGGAACCCATGGATCATTTGGATGGATTTGGACGAGATGATTTGATGCATAGAGATGTCTGCAGACCATATTAACAAATATGAGAGCATGGCTCAGGATGAAGATGACATCATGTAGAGATTCTATAGGAGGGAGGGTCAACCAGGTGATGGCTAATCATATCGCCCTATAGAAGGCAATATAAGATGTCGTCATACTCCACAACATGCCCCAAGGGTTTGTCCTAGGTATAAGAGTCATTGTCATATATTGAAGACCCTATGGGCACATTCTAAATTGTAAAGAAAAAAATTTATTTTGTCTTTGAAGTGTCAAAATACCTCCAAGATCAAGTCAGCCTACATGAAAAGTCACATCCACCCTTGAAGAAGCCTATATATAAAGGAGCTTGTCCTCCACTTAGACACGCACTCACTCATCTCTTATGCAAAGAAGCAGAAGAAGAAGAATTCAAAGAAGGAAGTGTGGAGCAGAGGAATTCGAAGAAGTCGAAGTGTTTTTGAGCCTTATCTATCTCTCTTGGGAAGATGAAGTTAGGGTTTTTGCGTTGGGATCTCTTCTTGTTCGATTTTGGAAGCAGATGAGAAAGAAAGGCAAGTGAATGTATCTTAGGGCATCTTAGTAGCCCTAAGACTCAAGACAAGGAAAGTGAAGTCAAGAGGAAGGCTATTAGAAGGAGATCAAAGTCTCCTAGAGAAGCAGCAGCAGTTGTTGGGGAGCAGAATTTTAGATCTACTGGGAGGTTGAAGATATTGCAGCAGGAGGCCGAGGTAGACTTGATCTTAGAGGGTATTTGTTTGAGTCTCTAGGTCATGGTATTCGTCAATTGAAAGGTCTAAGCAAAGAAGAGATTTACAGGTTTTCCCCTCAAGAGGAGGGGTTTTGGCCCTAGCTTGCAACCTATATAATGTGTCATTGTTATTACTGTTTTGGTATTTATTTGATGTATTGCACATTGGAATAATAACGAACAAAGCTAATAAGTAAAAGATAAAACAAACAGTTATCAAGTTAAGAGAATTAACATATTCATTACCCTATTGAATTCTCAACATGTTATTAGAGCTTTGGTTCTCTAAGGGCATCATGAAGATCTCCTCTACAATAAAGGTCATCAAGAAAATTGCAAGCCAACTCAAGAAGGTATCAAAGAAGCATGGAGTTTATTATTCCTTCCAAAGAAAGCTCAATCAATGAAAGGGATGGAGGTCTCTTCTCGGCTCTCTCTGATACATTCCAAGACAAAGACATATGGGTAATTGATAGTGGTGCCTCAAGGCACATGACTGGCCACTCCAACCGATTGAAGACCTTATCAAAAGGAAAATCCGCTTACTTTGTGGAACTTGGAGACAACAAAAGGTATCATGTGAAGGGCATTGGATCAACTTCCATAAAACTCGAAGATGGAAGCAACATCCACTCAACAACATTCTATTTGTTCCAGGTTTGCACAAAAATTTACTTTCTATTTCAAGTTTAGAAGACAAAGGAGATAGAGTAGCCTTCATTGATGGCAAAGTAATTGTTTGGGGAAAAGACTCAAGCTTAGATCAAGCTAAAGTTATTGGTATCCAAGAAGGAAGGCTTTATAGATTAATATCTCCTATTAACCAAGCCCTAGTTCACACTGAGATTAGTCCATGTGAACTTTGGCATCGAAGGTTTGGTCATAAACATTTCAAAATACTTTCAACTTTAAGTTCCATAGTAGATGGAATCTCGAATCTAAAGGAAGATCATGAAGGTGTCTGCATGGGATGTGCTTTGGGCAAGAATACCAAGAGACCATTTGGAAGCAATGCTTTGAGGTCGAAAGAAATCTTGGATCTCATTCACTATGATGTGTGTGGCCCTATGACTCCAAAGTAGCTTGGAGGCCATCTATACTATGTCACATTCATAGATGATCATTCAAGAAAGACCTAGGTTTACCTAATGAAAATCAAGGATGAAGTATTTACAAAATTTCAAGAATTCAAGGTTGAGGTAGAGAATCTTACAGAAAGAAGAATCAAGATACTAAGATCTGATAATGGAGGAGAATATACATCCAAAGAGATTATAGCATTCTATAAGGAGTCTGGGATTAAGAGGGACTTGATAGTCCCATACAATCCCGAACAAAATGAAGTCATAGAAAGAAAGAATAGATCTACTGAAGAAAGTGTAAAAGCAATGTTACACGATCAAGATCTACCTAAGTTTTTGTGGGGAGAGGCAACAAAGACAGCGGTCTACATTCAGAATCGATGTCCTCACAGATCTCTAGATAACAAGACTCTTGAAGAAGTGTTCACTGGAAAGAAGTCGTCTGTAGATCATATCTGGATCTTTGGGTGTCCTATGTATATTCATAAACCAAAGGACAAAAGAAAGAAGTTGGATCCTTCCGGTATGAAAGGTATATTTGTTGGGTATAGTAACTCATCGAAAGCTTATAGAATCTATATGAAAGATGGCCATCACATTGAAGTTAATCGTGATGTCATATTTGATGACAGTATAGCATTCAAGAAGTCAAAACAACTTTCTATAGATTCTGATGATGAAGAACTTCCGATATTTGAGGAGAAAGTTAACCAGGAAGGAGAAGAATCACGCCATGAAAAAGAAGGGCCTAGTGAACATTTTCAACCCATTGTCATTCCAGAAACAAGGAAACTACCTAATTGGTTGAAATCCAAACTACTTGATACAGAAGGTCATGGGGCAGTGCAAGGATCATTTAGAGAAAGTAAGAGACCCAAGAAATATTATGGGTATGTTGCATACATGACAAAATTAATAGAAGCATTACCATCCACCTTTGAAGAGGCTACAGAACATCGAGAATGGAAGGATGCCATGAATGAAGAGTATCAATCTATAATGAAAATGGAGTCTGGGAGATCGTACCTAGGCCCGAAGACAAATCTATGGTTACTTCCAAGTGGATCTATAAGATCAAGGCTAATGGAAGTATAGATAAGTATAAAGCAAGATTTGTCACTAGAGGTTTCTCTCCACTTGAAGGCATTGACTATGAAGAAACATTTGCTCCAATAGCAAAATATACAATGATTCGATCATTAGTCTCTTTGGCAACATCGATGGGATGGAACATCCACCAAACGGATGTCAAGACTGCGTTTCTGAATGGCAACATAGATGAAGAAGTCTATATAGAACAACCCTTGGGATTTGAAGTCAAAGATAGGAAGGCATATGGTTGCAGATTGAAGAAAACATTATATGGCCTCAAGAAAGCACCAAGGGCATGGTATGCTAGAATGGATGCTTACTTAGTGAGAATAGGCTTCAAAAAAAGTTATGCTGACTCGAACCTTTATATTAAGGTTGAAAATAATGAACTTGTAATTATTCTTTTGTATGTAGAGGATCTTCTCTTGACAGGTGTAGAAGGTCGAATTGAAGAATGTAAGAAGCAACTGGCAGCAGAATTTGACATGAAGGATCTTCGGTTGATGCATTACTATTTGGGACTAGAAGTCTAGCAAGGACCGAATGAAATCTATTTGGGTCAAGGAAAGTATGTGATCGAGATTCTAAAGAAGTTCAACATGATGGACTGTAAACCTATAACCACTCCGATGATCACAAACTTGAAGAGACTGAGAAGTTTTGAATCAAGCATGTAGATCCTTCCAGGTATAGACAACTTGTTGGCTAATTGATGTTCTTGGTTAATACTCGACCAACATATGTTTTGCAGTAAATGTACTTAGTCAATTCCAAGTGGAGCCGAAGCATGATCATTGGATAGTAGCAAAGCATATTATGAGATATCTGCGAGGAACCATCAACTATTGTCTGAAATATGATAGAATGAATGATGTCTAATTGATTGGACATATAGATTCTGACTGGGGAGGCAGTGAACATGATGGAAGAAGCACTACGGGAGGATGTTTCAATTTAGGATCCTCCATGGTCTCATGGATGAGCAGAAAGCAAGACATCATTGCTTTGAGTAGTGTTAAAGCTGAATATGTTGCAGCATGTGAAGTAAGCAGAGAAGCAGTATGGTTAAGAAAGTTGTTATCCCACTTGTTTGAAGGATCGATGAACCCTACAATGATACTTTGTGATAACACCAGTTGTATTCGTTTGTCTGAGAATCCAGTGTTTCATGGAAAGACAAAGCACATCAACAAGAAGTATCACTATATTCAAGAGCTAGTACAAAATGGTGTGTTGCAGCTACAGTATATCTCCACTAATGAACAGGTAGCTGACATATTAACGAAATCACTTCCAAACAAGAAACTTGTATACTTAAGGGGCAAGCTTGGTTTGGTTGATTTTACCTCCCTAATTGAGAGGGAGAGATAGACACTACATTCTTGCCTTCACTTGGGAAGAAAGAATGGAGGATTGGGTAACCATCTGCCATTCAATACTCTTTGAGAATGTGGTAGGGCATTCAAGATAAGAGTAGTCGTGGACCGATATTCTTTAAGGATTAGCTACCCCAAATAAGAATAGTCCAATGGAAGGTCATACTCTGTGAACACTCGGGTGAAGTATGTACCTTGGGAGACAATGACGAATGGTGTCTATACATCATTGGTCTCACCAACATTGTGCTCTGATCTTGTGGAGAGATAGAGTTGTTAGTCAAGGCCTTGCCATGTGACAATGTTGGTTAATATGATGCTAAACAGATGGGCTACCAATCTGTCTCTTCTTATGAGATCTTTTCAAATTGAGAATGACCATGTACCTCTTAAGAATACCTCCCTAGTTAAGAGGGAGTGTTGAAAAATGTGTAACTAGGTTCGGTCTTCATAAGTGTGAAATGTATTCTTGTAAATATAAAAAGAAAAGAAGTTATTATTATTATTGAAGCACGGGTTTCATGCTCAAGTTCTTTTATTTTATAGATCAAGCACTTATTGAGTGCTTCTAGGGTTTGTCCTAGGTATAAGAGTCATTGTCATATATTGAAGACCCTATGAGCACATTGTAAATTGTAAAGAAAACAATTATTTGTTCTTTAAAGTGTCAAAATACCTCCAAGATCAAATCAGCCTAATGAGCTATCAAGTTGGCCTACATGAAGAGCCATATCCACCCATGAAGAAGCCTATACATATAAAGGAACTTGTCTTCCCACTTGGATCACTCACTCACTCATCTCCTATGCGAAGCAGTAGAAGAAGATGAAGTCGAAGAAGGAAATGTGAAGAAGAGGAAGTCGAAGTGTTTATGGGCCTTATCTATCTCTCTTGGGAAGATCAAAGTTAGGGTTTTTGCATTGGGATCTCTTCTGGTTCGATTTTGGAAGCAAAAGAGAAGGGAAGGCAAGCAAAGGTCTCTTACGCAATCTTAGTAGCCCTACAACTCAAGACAAGGCAAGCGAAATCAAGAAAAAGGCTATTAGAGGGAGATCAAAGTCTCCTAGAGAGGCAACAGCAGTTGCTAGGAGCAAAACTTCGGATCTACTAAGAGGTTGAAGATATTGCAGCAGGAGGTCGTGATAGACTTGATCTTGGAGGGTATTTCTCTGAGTCTCTAGGTCATGGTATTCGTCAACTAAAAGATCTAAGCAAAGAAGAGATTTACGTGTTTTCTCCTCAAGAGGAGGGGTTTTGGCCCTAGGTTAGTTCAGTGTGAGTAGTTACCCAAAGGGAAATACGTAGTCGTTAACCCAAAGGGAATTACATAGCGACAAGAGTGATATAGGGGAAAAAAAGGAATGTAGTTGAGGTTGAGAAGTAGATTTTGCGTGTTATTTTTTGTTTGTATTATTATTTAATTTGTCATTTTTGTTGATTTTCTATGAGCAACAGTTTCGTAAGAGATGCAAAGCATTTTTTTTTATATGAAAGTGTTTGAAAGTTGTAAATGTAAATTGTTTTGGAAAACAATTGGTAGAAATGCAATAATATAGATATAATTTCCATGGGTGTGAGTAGTTTTTTTTCAAGGATGTCAATTAGATTAATTTTGGAATTGGGAATGTAGTTTGGAAAATGCTTAATAAAGTTGTCCTTAATAAGAAAAAAATGTGTTTTTTTGTTCCCCACATACTGTGTCACTGTTCTTACTGTTTTGGTAGTTGTTTGATGTATTGCACATCGGAATAATAATGAAAAAAGCTAATAAGTAAAAGCTAACACAAACAGTTATCAAGTTAAGAGAATTAACATATTCATTGCCCTATTGAATTCTCAACAAGGCTGAGATGGATGTTCTGAGACTAGTACAAAGATCTGGTTATGTGCTGACCAAATCGTAATTGTTAAGAATGATGTGCAGCAGTCATCAAATAAATACATTAGATATGCTTCAAGAGGAATTTTGGGGAGACGAGCAAGTATGAAAAAATTTCCGATTTATGAGAAATATATCTTTATATTACAGCCTTATAGTTCCATGAGCAGTTAGCAAAGGAAGCACGAAAGAAGGGTATTTACAAGCTTCAATGGTGACCTCCTTGCTGGATGTTAATAGAATTATTGGACTCAGCACTAAAGGCATATGTATTTATGGGCAGATTCCTAAAACAGCAAGATAATTTCAGGTTCCTTGCCTACAGCTGTTACAGGATCAGTTTTTTTGTCAACCCAAATTTTGTCTACGCCCACCTTCACTAGCTTATAACATTGTACTGGTGTTGGAGATCTACCACTAAAAGGGACAAGTAAATCTTGTGATATAATGCTCTCTCCACAACCTTGTTCAAATTAAGGCGAGGTGTTAGATTTATGGGTGTAATCTTCTCATGAGGCCATGACACACTCAAATATATCATTAATGTACTTGTAATCATGGCTAAGCCATCTTTTGATCATTTATTGTAATACTAGGGAGTGGTTAAGGCCAACCTAGTCAAACTTGTACATGTAGGCCTGTTACTTCCTCTAAGTGGTAGTGCCCTACTTCAATTACTTATACATATGCCACAACTCTCATTTGCATATCATCATACTGTGATCTAGAGGCATTTATTGAACATGAGCCATAGCAATTTATCCACCCTCACTCTCAACGTGGAGCGTGGAGCTCAAGCAAGGGTTAATTTGTCTAAAGGCCCCAAGGAAGTCGTGTTCATCGATTGGTAACCCAACTCATCACTGGCAGGTTCATTACATCAATTCTCCAACATCAAAGCTCAAACTGTTGCATTCATGATTGTCCACTTATCACCTAGGTTAGCCTAAAGGTGGTTCCACCCATCAAAATCCTCCCTACCCCCAAAGCTCTCTAGGTAATGAATGTAGATGAAGGTGTCTATACTAAACCCGTTCATAAAAGTAAAGTAATGTCATAGCAAAAGCCCCACCCTAAAGACCCCTACTCTGAATGCTATGGTGCCAAAGGTCACAACCGTGGTCAAACCTACTCAACAGCTAGCAAAAATAGACGATAAAGCACCTTATAGTGTCTTGAAACAGGGAAGTGGTCGACAAAGAGCACACTCTCCTCCACCCACAAGATAGTGAAGCAATTTTTTGAGGTCAAGGGCCATCAAAAATGGCCACAAAAGGAAACTCTACGTGATAATAGGTTGAACCAGTGTTGCGGGGGAGCG
>APFE030806648.1:265129-313238 GCA_000404065.3 Pinus taeda | reverse complement strand
ATTTACTTCTCTTTTCTAGTTTCTAGTAGCTTTTATAACTATTGACTCTTTCATATTTATTATGATATTTTTTAATCAATATATGACAATTTAAGTTTGAAGTTGGCAATTATAACTCATTAGTAATGAATTATGAATATGATGCTTCATGAAAGTTGAAAGTTGTTTCATTTCATTTCATTTCATGTTAGATATTATTTGTTGTAATGGTTACCCTTAGCTTACAAGTACAACTTTGGTGATCAATGACGATAAATATTATATATTGAATTTTGAAAGCTTGAAACTTTAATATTGATGAATCATGAAACTCGATATTTTGTATGTTACTATGTTACTAACTTGTGGATGTGGTTGATGAAGATTATAACTTCTAGATGACTGTTGTTATATGGTTCAAAACTTCAATCTATGTTTTTTTATGTTTTTTATATCTAATTCATTATTCTACATGTTTTTGTTGACATATATGTATCGAAATATAAAAAATATATATATTATATAAAAAACGCTCCGGGATTCGCTCCCAAACCAGGAGCTTCTGAAAATGTCGCTCCCGCTCCCGCTCCCCGCTTTCACTCCCACTCCCAAGTAACACTGGGTTGAACCCATCTTTTGCAATTAATTCCTTCCATGCTCTAAAGGACCTCAAAAATACTAAAGTGGAGATGCAAGATGTTGTAAGTTTTTAATGAAAGTGACCTTGTGGAATCTCTAGGGTATAAATGACCCTAGAAGAAAATGCATTATCTACTTGGTGTTGAAATCTACGGGCAAGATAGATATTGTGTTTGTAAGAAATCAAATCAATAGGGCCTTTGCTTCATACTACCCTTTGGCAAAGTACTTATGTTATGATCATTTTGAGGAAAAAAGGTGGTGTTGTTATTCTCCTCACACCATAGTTTGTTGGCATTGTTGATCGAGGCTCTAAACCAACCCAGTCACTATCATGAATTTTGCTCAATTTGAACAACCCACTACTAGCACTAACCAATATTTATGCCTCTAATGATGAAAAGCATGGAACATTTTGGCAATGGCTGGTAAAAGTCAAATCAACTCTAATTTTTGCCATAATTGTTCACACAACGAAGAGCTCACTATGATGTCCTAGGGTAATTTGATATCCTAGGGCTTTTATTCACTAGGGTTTCCACAAAATTCATTCACTTATTCAACAGTGGATATTCCTTCATGCAATAAACAATTCATTCTACAATAGCAACACATGAATACGATTCACCTCAATTTTACAATAAATGGAGTTGACTACGCATAAAACAAAGAATGCACACAACCAATATTCTATCGAGTACAATGTTGTTTAAATTGTCAATGATTCAACCAATTCCAATATTAAACCAAATTTCACTGAGTCTACTCACTGCAATTTAACCCTAGACTCTCACAACAGTCACCTGTGTTAATTTGTAAACTTGGAAGAACAATTGCAATCAGTTTGGTTTCCTTCCTAAGGGTGCCTGCAACCAGAGATGGAGCCTTGGTCATGTCTATCCTCAACTTGCAGTGGATAGATGCTCTTGCGGAACTCAGTTGTGTCTCTTATAATGATCCACAACCCTAGATGGGCCAAATACTAGCCTGTTGTGTCAGAAGAAATTTTGGATTTGTGCTTGCTACCTCACAATGCTCGAACTATAGATTCCACCCTATGACCCAGATTACTTAAGCACCCTCGTCTACCCAAAAAACCACTGAAACTATCCTCAGAGATGTTTGAACTTGCCCCAAGAAACCATCAATTTTTTGCCTCAAAGGTGTTTGAATTGTTGAGAAATCTAGGGCAACATACAGTTGAGTATTCTTAACAAGATTTCCCTTATACCTTGACAAGTTCTTGTGATTATTTTACTTTATTATTTTTATTATGTTCCTTTACATCAGCAAGTCAAAAGCCAAGCAAGAAGATCACAAAGACACCAAGGATTAGTGCACAGCCAGGGCAAAACCCCTTGGGAGGGGAAAACCCAATCAAACTCTTCCAATAGTAAATTCAAATCAAGTTGAGATGACCACGACCCTTCATACATAGACCAAAAGCACCTTCCATCCATCAAGTCAGCGTTGTTCAAAAATAGTTGTTAGTTCATTTCTTTGTCAAGCAACAACAAGTAGTTCACCAAGATGCTCATCATTCTTTGCACTCATATAACTTCGGCTTCTTCGGTCATGTAATCCACTTAACTTCGTTGTCATGTAATACATTTAACTTTGTTGTCCTGTAATCCATCTAAACTCCATTACAAATCATCAATTGGGTCGAGTTCACTTCGGTATATAGAGTTGTTTATGCCTGTATATCGAGCCAACATGAATAATAGTAGAGGTTAGCTTATAGAGGATGAAGTTGGAACCAATTTGAGGCCGACTTGATGGATGAAAGGTTTGACATGATAAAATAAATAAATTTCTTTGACATAATGAGGCCTAAAAGGGTCTCTTACATAAAACTTTGACTTTCACTTAATAAAAGAATCCTAGAGCACTCAATGGGTGCTTTGACCTACTGACCATTGATCCAAGCATGAAACCCATGCTTTAATAAGTCAATAAAATTTATTTTTATAAATAATCGTTCTTTTCTTTCTTTTGACAAATACACAACTCAAATACAATTGTGAAGACCGACACTAGTTACATTCTTCAACACTCCCTCTTAACTAGGGAGGTATTCATAATTACATACATATATAGGTACATGGAAGATCTCAAAATGATATGAACTATGAAGAGTTCTAGCACACATAGTGCTACAAATTAGATACCTGACCAAGGTACTCTAATCGGGTGGGACTAAGGTGTACTCAAGCTTTAGCCACTCTAGGTACCATCAGGTTTTTAAGCTCTAACACCAACGCATGGATCTAGGTGTGTATCCAAGGTTGGAGCTCCATGGCCAACGCCACCCTCCCTACTTCAGAATCTCGATATCAACTTATAGGTCAGCCAGATGTCTTCCCAAGCATCTTGCCACCACAAGATGCTTCATCTCTCCTTATCAACTAAACCAAATATGTCCATCAATCCAGGCATGCTTCAAACATTCAACCTTTTTACGAAGAGATCCTGCACAATCACAACCCCAATCAATAATAACCTTTTAAATATATATATATATATACAAGTAAACACAAACCTTCAAGGTCCTCAATCATTTTGATGCTACTTATATCAACATCAAAACACAAATTGTCGGAAGCTTTCTTCTTTCATCAGTAAATACAGCCTTAGAACTTCTCAAGTCTTTTGTTTGCAACTTCATGAATCTAGAATACCTTCATTCATTCTTTCTTCAAGATATTTACTATGCCTAGCATAACATGCCCTCCCTCTTAATTGGGGAGATATATCCTTTATTCTATCCAAGCTCCCTCTCAACTTAGGGAGATCAACAACTTCCTTCTTTTATAATATTGGAGAAACTTCATGAAGGCTTTATTTCTTTCTCATGGCATCAAGGTCAATTTTAATTATCATCATTCTTATAGCTTCCTTCATCATGCTCATCATTATGAACATCTTGAAGATTTTGTACCTACAAAGCTTTAATAGCAAGTAAAACCAAATACAGAAGCATGAAGTCAATCATATCAAAATCGTTTCATAATAATGGAAGCATCACAACATTCGAGCTTTACACATTACATACCTAAACCTAGTTAGGTTCATAATCAATAAGAGACCCATCTTTTTTTACATACTAGACTTCAACTTCTTGCTAGGGTTTGTTCATAAACCCTAGACTCCATCTTCAAGACATAAAGCCTTAGATATCAGCAATTCAATCAAATAAGGATAGTATTATACATCTAAGGTTTCAACAATATGCTTTCAGAATTATACGTCATACTCTACTAGGGTTTGTTGCAAACCCCTAGTATATCAATAATCGAAAACAATATCATCATGTCCTAGAATATCAATTTCTACTAGGGTTTTGTTACAAACGCTAGATTTTACAAACTAAAACATGAGTATCAACAATTGAGTTAGCACACTTGCATATATCTAAGATTTCAATTATCAGTTTACATCTAAGATATAACCATCAATACAATGATGTTAGAAATACAACAATTTGACCAAGCTAGTGTTTCAGTCATACAGACGAATATACACCTAGGGTTTCATTCCTAGGATCTTACTTGTAGATATTACAAGGGGTTTGTTCATAAACACAAATTCACCAAACCCTAAAGACCTAGGGTTTCATTATATAACCGCAAACCCTAAAGGACTAGGGTTTTTATCACGACATTATCAAAACCCTAAATTTCAAAAGAATATGATTTCATCATATGTTCTAGACTTTATCAACAAACCCTAAGAAGACTAGGGTTTCATAATCAGCATTGACATACCCTTAGCAATAACAGGCTAGGGTTTTACAGTGAACCCTAAAGGTTAGGGTTTCACAAGAATGATCAAATGGCAAGAGATAGTATAACAAGGGTAGATTCAATCTAATGATTAACCACCCTAACAAGAATCTTTAAGATTCAAAACCCTAAATATAAGAAAGTTAGTTATACAAGACAAATTTCAAAAATACTTTAATGAGGAAGTTTTGTTGCAAATCTTATACTCTAGACATACCTGGAGTTGCTCCTTTTACAAACCTTGTAGGGTTTCCTTTATTGAAGTGTTCCCTCTGAATTTAGCATAGTCTTTATGCTTGCAATACTCATAGACAACAACCAAGCAAAATATTTGATACCAAAAAAGTGATATCGATTTGTCAATCTAGGGTTTCTAAGCAACATGGAGGCGTCTTCTTTTGGTAGATTTTTCCATCTAATAAGATATTATAAACTTATTCTGTCTCCCAGTCTCTTTTCTCGTGCTTCCATGTTTGCTTCTGGAATTATCTACATTTGTCCTTCATTTAAAGTGGGCAATTCAATAGAACTAGTGACCTGTTTCCCAACAACCTTCTTCAGACATGATACACGGCAAACATTATGAATTCTATTTTCTCTTGGTATTTCTAACTCACAAGCCACTTCAACAACCCTTCAAAGAACTTTGCTAGGCCCATAAAATCTTGGTTTCAACTTTTTTGCACTGCTTTTATTGAGTGTAGATTGTCTATATGGCTACAATCTAAGAAAACAAGGTTTCCAACCTCAAAGATAAGTTTTGTTCGGTGTTGGTCTGCGTACATCTTTTGCTGGTTTGGAGCAGCCTACGTGTTTTCATTGAGTATCTTGAGAATGTCTTAGATTTCTTGTATCCAATTTTTAGCCAATGGGACCCTGCTATCTCCAAACATTAAGTCGATAAAAGTCAGAGCACCATATCCATATAATGCTTTGAAAGGTGTTATCCCAATAGACAAATGATAAGTGGTGTTGTAAGAATGCTCCTCGTGATATAGCCACTTGATCCATGCTTTTTGTTGACTAGTTATGTAGTTACAAGTATCCCTCGATCCACTTATTCACGATCTCTATTTGGCCATCAGTTTGCAAGTGATAACTAGTACTAGGGGTCAATTATGTTTCCACTATCCTGAAGACTTCTTGCTAAAATGCACCCATAAATTTGCTATCCCGGTCACTAATTATATTTTTTGGTAGTCCATGGAGTTTGAAGAGTTCCTTGAAGAACAATTCTGCTACCTGTTTGGTCGAATAATCAATTGGAATTGCAAAGAAATGTGCAAATTTTGTTAGCCTATCAACCACTATGTAGATTCAATCTTTGCCTTGTACTTTGGGCAATCCTGTAATGAAGTCCATTGAGATGCTTTCCCATTTTTGTTCTGGAATTGTTAAGGTTTGGAGCATTGTTGCAAAACTCATACTCATATAATAATAAGACTCGTTTGGCTATTGACTCTGTGACCTGTATAAGACTCGGGAACGACCCATAGAAGGCTCGTATAAGACTCAGCCTCCATTTTCTTCCCTCCATTTTTCCTTTCCTTCCCAATGATCTCGAAAAATAAAAAATAAAAAAATGAATTTTGAGGGTCTCCACAGGTCTTGTGCAGGTCATATGCAGTTCTTCACAGGCTCAAACTGGCTAGCCGAGTTTTATGCGAGTTTTGGCAAGTACGGGTAGAAACCGCAAGTTTTGTGTGAGTGACCTGTCTCGACTCTCGCTATAAAACCCATCAAGACCCGCGAGTACTCGCGAGTCTTATAAGAGTCGTGCTACACTAGGTTGGAGTAAGCCTACAGGATGTGTGTGCTCGACCTTATTTTGCTGACATATTATGCATTCCTTGACGTATTTTGGTACATCCTCTTTGAGACCCTTCCATGAAAACCACTCCCTAATTTGTCAATAAGTTTGGAAGAACTCCTAGTGTCCTGCTAATGGCATGTCAAGCGTAGCTTTCAAGATTTTCTCCTTGAGCATGGATTCAGGGACCAAATATATCTCGTCTTTATAGAAAATAATGTCATTACTTATCTTGTACCTGTCATCTTGGATGAGTTTGTCCGTTAGAGCACGAGCAAACTTGTTTTAGGAGTATTCTACCAATAGGTGAGCCTTCCAATCTTCAATGATCTCCATGAGGGTTTTTTGGAAGGTGTATCAACCACAACATTCTTTTTACCCTTTACATATTCAATATCAAAATCATAAGCTTGGACCTTACTTACCCACTTTTGTTGTCTTTTGTTAAAGTCTTTTTGTTCTAAGAAGTGACGTAAGCTTGTGTGGTTTGTCTTGACTGCGAACCTAATTCCTACCAATTATTGCCTGAACTTTGCCAAGCATGCATAACAACTAGCATCTCTTTGTCATATATGGAGTAAAGCCTCTACAAATCCTGGAGTTTCTAGCATTCGAATGCAATCAGATGTCCTCGTTGCATTAGTACAACTCTACTGCTCCCAACACATCACATTCTAATACAAAAGGTTGATTGAAATCTAGAAGTGCCAATGCTAGACATGAGCTCATTACTTCCTTGAGTTTATTGAATGCCCTGTCGGATTCTTTCGTCCACCTAAATGCTCCTTTCTTTGTCAAATCTGTTAGAGGTGCACCTAATTGCGAGAATGCTTTGACAAACAATCGGTGTTAACTATAAATTCTAAAGAATCCTCATAACTCAATCAGTTCCTAGGTGGAGGCCAATCCAATAAAGCATGAATCTTCTATGTCCTAAATAAAGAATTTTTGTCATCTTCAATTCACACTTCAATGGTTTGGCATAGAGTGATTGTTCCTTCATTATGCCCAAAATTGTGTATAGATATTTTAAGTGCCCTTCCCATGTCTTGTTGTATATGAGGAGGTCGTCGAAAAATACTAATAAGAATTTCCATAATTGTTTGTTGAAAATGTTATTCATACAATATTGGAATGTGACGGGAACATTTGTTAGTCCAAATGGCATGTCAAGAAACTCGAAGTGTCCATAGTTACATTGTTAAATTTTAGTTAACAATGGTATATTCTAAGCTTAAGCACAATTTACTTCAATGTTCCTTAGCATCCCAATATCAATTTCCAAATTCCAATAGCAATCACAATAATGACATTGACAGTAAAAGAAAATAGAACATAAAACAAACTGCAGAATACAAGCCAAGACAAGAGGACACCAGATTTGGCGGATGCCAAGGAAAAACCCCAATGTGGGGAAAACCCTTTGATCAATTCTTCTTATTATTAAATCAAAAGTTCAGTAGAGAGAGAGTACAAAAGTCAAATTGACTTGCCCAATACAAAGTCGAAACAACCCTGTAAAATTTTACAGTCAACTTCAGCTCTAACTAGAAAGTCAATGTTGGTTGAAACAACAGTAATTCTTCCTTGAAGCAGCTCGGTCTTCCTTAGTCAAACTCTGCCTGATCATGAGGTCAATTTCGGCCCAAGGCAGCTAGGTCAAACTCGATCAAAGGAGAGAGAAGATTGTTGTAATTTTCTGTCGTTAACCCTGAAATCAATGCAGGCCAACTAGCCCAAAAATCCTTGGTTTTTGTGCCCAGCAATACGGCCGAGAAAAATTGAAACTTTGACCCAAAAATCGAAGTCAAACTCAGTCAAAAATATCTTAGTCAACGCTGATCAAACATGTCCCTAAAGTTTGAAATTTTGCCTCTAATTTTTGCCCATAAAATATGTCCTCCTCGCCGCACGTGTGAGAGAGAGAGAGGCTTCCCAAGAGTTGTATGAACCAATCTAATGAAGAGGCAGAGAAGAAATGTGTATGTGATGGATGTCCAAATGAGGTTTGAGGTCTCTTGTATTTATACACTTCGTTGTGAGTGAAGAGACACATCCATTGGGCTTCTTAAGCCTACATAATAATGAAGCCAACCTGGTCAATTTGCACATGTGTGGGCATAAATTCAAAAGCACACTTCTGCTTATCCGAATGAGATGATCTTTATATCAATCTTGGACCTCTCGAAAAGAGGGATCTAATGCAATCATCATCTCCATCAAATGAGTTGTCCCAAGGTGGAATTTGGCCCTAGTTGCCAATTTTATCACTCCCTTTCAACTAGGGAGAATCCACCCGCCAATCTATCTATCATCATCATGCCATCCTATCGTCAGGTACCATCTCTATCATCTCATCTCTACGTTATTGAACCATGAAGTAATAATGAAGAAGAATCAATCGAGAGTGAGTCACAAGACCTTCCCACTCTTCACTGACGAAAGTCATTCCAAAGGTAGAACCTCAAATGATCCCAGATCAAGTTGTTGAACACCATGCATCCTAGACATAGGGAGTACGACAGTACACGATGCATCCATCAGTAGTGCTATGGTCACTATCCACGTTTCCAAACTCATTGGCCAAATGATAGATACTTCCCATAAGTCCCGAACTACATGGGTAGGATGTATGCTAGGGCATCAATAGGAGAAGGTGAACCACTCATCTTGCTCATATGCCATAGGAGAAGGTGAACCACTCATCCTATGCATATGTCAATCGTAAGGGAAGGTGTACCACTCACCCTACACACATGTCTAGTAGGGGAAGGTGAACCACTCACCCTACAATGTACACACAAGTCACCATGGGGTATCACAGGGGAAGGTGAACCACTCACCCTGTACACAGCGCACCACATAGGGGAAGGTGAACCACTCACCCTATACACAGTGCACCACATAGGGGAAGGTGAACCACTCAACCTATGGTCGCTCATAGCTCCACGAAGTATCCCAAGCCCCCAGGAGCCCCCAGAGCTCAGTGTCTAACTCAAGCGGGACCCTCATGTGAGGGTCTTTCCACGACTTCAAGACTCTCTTGGAAGGCTAAGAATTTGAACTTCCCTAGAGGCTTTGTGAGGATATTTGTGACCTGCTCATCAGTCTCGATGTGTTGGAGCCTTATTACTCCTCGTTGTACCATATCCTGGATAAAGTGGTCCCTGATATCAATGTGCTTGGAGCGGTCGTGGAACACGGGATTCTCTGAAAGGCCAATCCCACTCTGGTTGCCGCAGAAGATCACGGTGGTATCCAACACGTGCTCAAATAGATCACTGAAGAGCTTCCTCACCCAAATAGCTTCACAACAGGCCATACTAGCTGCAATGTATTCGGCCTCAGCAGTGCTTAGTGCAACTGATTTCTGCTTCCTTCTCATCCAAGAAATTGAAGCAGATCCCAATGAGAAGCAACATTCAAACGTGCTCTTACGATCCACCACACTGCCATCCCAATCAACATCTGTATATTCGTGCAGCCTCAAATTTCCGGTAGTGTATCTCAGTCCATAATAGATTATGCCCCAATGATATCTCAAGATATTCCTAGCAGCAATCCAATGTATGTGATTAGGCTCAACCATAAATTGACTCAAGATGCTCACAGCAAAGCATATGTCAGGACAAGAGTTTACCAAGAACATCAAGGCCCCCACAAGTTGTCTATATTCGAAAGGGTTTGCCGATTCGGGTCTAGCAACAGTTCCACATAGCTTCTTGAAGTTGAGTTCCATCATAGTAGACACATACTTGCAATCCACCATGCCACATCTCTCAAGCAACTTCACAATGTATTTTCCTTGAGAAAGGAAAAGCTCACCTAGTTGTTGCCAAACCTCTAGGCCTAGGAAGTAGTGCATCGGTCCTAGGTCCTTGATCTCAAACTCGGAAGCCAACTCCCTCTTGCATTGATAAATGAGAGGGTTTGCACCTATTAGAAAGATATAATCCACATAAAGGACAAGAGTGAGAGGCCTATCATTCTCGACCTTGAAATATAGGTTAGGTTCAACATCGCTCCTTGTAAATCTCAACTTCATAATATAGCAATCAATCCTCTCATACAAAGCCCTAGGGGCTTGCTTCAACCCATAGAGGGATTTCTTCAACCTACATACGTGTGTCCTACGATCTTGTACTTCAAACCCCTCAGATTGTTCCAGGGAGACTTCTTAATTAAGCAAGCCATGCAAGAAAGCAGTCTTAACATCCATTTGGTGTAAGCTCCACCCTTGAGAGGAAACAAGAGCTATAATCGAACGGATAGTGGTATATCCAACAACTGGTGAAAATATCTCATGAGAGTCCAGCCCTTCCTTTTGAGAGAAGCCTTGAGCAACAAACCAAGCCTTGTATTTTTCAGCACTCCCATCAGCTCCATGTTTGATTTTTTAAAGCCATTTAGATGTGACCACAGACTTGTCCTTGGGTCTAGGAACCACATCCCAAACATCATTCTTCATGATAGATTTGTACTCCTCATTCATCGCATCCTTCCATACTTGGTGTTTCACGGCTTCTTCGAACATACAAGACTCAAATTGAACAATGGTACTCATGGCAGCAAGGTATCCTTGATACCTGGTGGGCTTCTTACTTTCACGAAATGTCCCTCTTGGAGCAATACGCTTTTTAGCATCTTCAAGAGTGTCTTTTAGCCACAATGGTCTTTTCCTTGAGGTAGAGGGATCACTAGGAGGTGGATCAATGGGACCTTCAACATCGAGCATAAGCTCATCGGACGAAGGTACTTCCTACTTTCCTATAGCATCATCATTTTCTTTTCCTGGACTGGGGAGATCTTTAGCTTTCCCAAGAGCAGTGTCTTCATCAAATGTAACATCATGACTTACTTCCACATCTCGTTGACCAGGCACGTAGATTTTATATGCCTTTGACTTTTCACTCTAGCCCACAAGAGTTCTTTTCTTCTTGCATGCTCCCAACTTGTTTCTCTTCTCTTTAGGCACATGAAAATATATGGGACAACCAAGTATTTTGAAATGAGAAACATCAGGTTTCTTACCAATGAAAACTTCTTTGAGCGTCTTGAAATCCAATGCTTGATGTGGACACCTATTTTGAACATATACGGCGGTATTTGCAGCTTTTCCCCATAAGAACTTCGGTAGACCTAAATCATGAAGCATGACACGGATAGCTTCCATGATCGTACAATTCTTTCTTTCAGCAACTCTATTTTGCTCAGGAGTGTATGCGACAGTTGTCTCCCTCTTAATGCTAGCTTCTCTGTAATAGTCATTGAATTCATTTGATTCATATTCAATCCCATTGTCGACCCTCAATATTTTGATCTTCTTCCCGGTTTGATTCTCCACCAAGGCTTTGAAAGCATAGAACCATTTGAATACTTCATCCTTCTTCTTCAAGAGATAGATCCATGTTTTGCAAGAGAAGTCATCCACAAAAATAGCATAATATAAGTATCCTCCTAATGATGTTAAGGGAAACATACCAAATAGGTTAGAATGAACCAATTGAAAAATCCCAGAAGTTTGACTTTCGCTTGAGGGTAAGGTCGCCTTGTAAGTTTCCCAGTTGCACAACCTTGACAAACAACTTCATGATTCATGTTGAAATCGGTCATACCTAGGACCATCTTCCTTACCCCAGGTAAGGCTTTGCAATGAAGGTGGGCAAATGTCCAGTGCCACAATTCGGATTGAAGAGAAGTGTCGCAAGACATGGATCCCAAAGGACTTCCTCCGACTTGATAAAGACCATCAACCCTAAATCCAAGTGTAAATGCGTCTTTGGGGTTTCTTTGCCAAATACATACTTTTCCATCAAAGAATGCTACCTTGAAGCCTTTATTTTCCATCACAAAAATAGATACCAAGTTCTTCTTCAAATCGGGCACATACAATACTTCTTGTAGATGGATGGTTAGACCTTGTTTCAAGTGAAGAGTGACGGTACCTATTCCTTTCACAAGATAGGTGGCATTATCTCGAAGAATGATTTGCGAGTTAGTCTTCTTTTCAACCAAATTTGAGAGGGCCTCTTTGTACCCAGTGAAGTGCCTTGAGGCTCCACTATCAATCAGCCAATGATCCAATGTATCCAGAGGAGAGGTAGTAGATAAAGCGGAAATAAGATAAAATTCGTTTTGTTTTTCTACAACATTACTTTCCTCGTACCCGGAATTTCTTGTTTTGGGAGGACAACCATTTCCATATCGAGCAATGGGAGCATTCCTATTTCCTTTGTTGTTGAACTTGTTGTTCCTTTGATTGCCATTGCCTTTATAGTTGTGGTGGTGGTTGTTGTCATCATCCCTTGGAGTATCTTTCTTGTGAGGACACTCTCTAGCATAGTGGCCAAACCTGTTGCAATTGAAGCATCTTCCTTTTCTTTCTTCTTTGAATCTCGGCTTAAATCCTTGACCTTGTCTTCTTGGACCAATATTGTTCTTCCTTTTAGCATGAACGAAGAAAGAAGTAGGGTCATTTCCATTTGAGGGCTTGTATCTCTCCATCATCCTTATTTCTTCTTGAGTGCATCTAGCCAATAATTCATCAAAACCCGAAATCCTGTCATTGTTGAGGATGGTGGTGTTGAACACATCCCATGCTCTTGTAAAACCTCCAAGTGCAATAAGAGTGAACTCCATGACACCAACAACTTCTCCAATAGATGGGAGATCATTCTTGATTTCGGTAATCCTCATGAAGTAGGATTGAATGGACTCTCCTCTATCCATCTTGAAGTCTTTCAACTTCTTGTTGAGAAAGAGGACTTGATTTGATTTGTTTGTCTTTCTTGTACTTCGTTTTGCAGCAGTGGGTGTATTTGAAGGAGGCTCCACCACTCTTCACTTTACATAGTCCATAACATCATTTTCTTCCAAAGTCAAATCCAGAGACATCTTCCATGCATGATAGTCGGATTTGTCCTTAAGCTTGTCCTCAGATTTGAAGTATGATTTAGTCGTCATGAAAGCTAGCTCAAAATTCTTGTCCAACGACTTTCCTTAGTGATTTCTTTTCTCACCTTGCTTAGGCTTTCTCTTCACCTAGGCTCTGATACCATGTTAAATTTTAGTTAACAATAGTATGTTCTATGCTTAGCACAATTTACTTCAATGTTCCTTAGCATCCCAATATCAATTTCAAATTTCCAATCGCAATCACAATAATCACATTGACAGTAAAAGCAGATAGAACATAAAACAAACTACAAAAAACAAGCCAAGACAAGAGGACATCAGATTTAGCGATGCCAAGGAAAAACCCCAATGTGGGAAAACCCTTTGATCAATTCTTCTTATTGTTAAATCAAAAGTTCAACAGAGAGAGAGAGAGGGAGAGTACAAAAGTCAAATTGACTTGCCCAATACAAAGTCAAAACAACCCTGTAAAATTCTGCAATCAACTTCAGCGCTAACCACAACAGTATTCTTCCTTAAAGCAGCTCGGTCTTCCTTGGTCAAACTCAACCTGATTAGGAGGTCAATTTCAGCCCAAAACAGCTCAGTCAAACTCAATCAAAGGAGAGAGAAGACTGTTGTAATATTTTGCAATCAAATAGCAATCAACCCTAAAGTCAACGCACGTCAACCCGCCCATAAATCCTCAGTTTTTGTGCCCAACAATGCGGTCTAGATAAATCAAATCTGACCCAAAAATAGAAGTCAAACTCAGTAAAAAAAATGCTTTGGTCAATGCTGGTCAAACATGTCCCTAAAATCTGAAATTCGGCCTGTAATTTTTGCCCAGAAAATCTGTCCTCCTAGCTGCACGTGTCAGAGAGAGAGAGGCTTCCCAAGAGTTGTACGAACCAATCTGATGAAGAGAGAGAGAAGAAATGTGTGTGTGATGGATGTCCAAATGAGGTGTGAGGTCTCTTGTATTTATACAATTCGTTGTGGGTGAAGAGACACACCCATTGGGCTTCTTGAGCCTACATAATAATGAAGTCGACCTGATCAATTTAGACATGTGTGGGCATAAATTCAAAATCACACTTCTACTTGCCCGAATGAGATGTTCTTTATATCAATCTTGGACCTCTCGAAAAGAGGGATCCAATTGCAATCATCATCTCCATCAAATGAGTTGTCCCAAGGTGGAATTTGGCCCTAGTTGCCAGTTTTAACAGACATCGAAATGTTGTTTTTGGCACATCTTGCTCTCGAACCCAAATCTAATGATATCCTGATTGTAGGTCAATCTCTGAAATGTATACAGCTCCATGTGATTCATCTAGTAATTCATTGATCTTGTGAATGGGGTACCTATTCTTGATGGGGTTTTTTGTTGAGTGCTTTGTAGTCAATACACATCCTCCATGTGCCATCCTTCTTTTTCACCAAAACTACCGACGAAACGAATGGACTTGAGTTGGGTCTAATGTGGCCCATAGCTAGGAATTCTTGAATTGCCTTCTCTATCTCATCCCTAAATTTCTTTAGATGTCAATATAGTGTGGTGATTACAGGCTTGGCCACTTCTTCCAACTCTATGGTATGTTCAAACCCTCTTTTGGGAGGTACTCCTGGGGAAATCTCATCAAATACTTGGCCATGCTTATTCGACACTTGTTGAATGTCTATGTTGTACTGTGGGTTGCTACTACTAGTTGTCTTTTGGCCTGTAATCACACATTTCACAGCATACGCTATGTCTCCATGTCGAAATCTGCCCTCCATTCTTTTGGCAGAAACAACTTGAAGGTTTCCATTTGCCATGCCTTTCAAGACTACTTTACTGCCATTTGATGCTTTGAATTCCATCTCCATTGCTAGGTAGTCCATAGTGATATTTCCCAACAAGTATAATAATTGAACCCCCAACACCAAATTAATCTATGCGAGATCTATTACATAAAAATCACTAGTGAAAGTGTAATTACTGAGTGTTACACTCAAACCTAGAATTACTCGTGTGCAATCCAAGTTGTACCCATCTACTACTATCACATTAAGGCCTACGAATTTTTCTAAGGATAGACTACTTTTTGCTACTAATGCTGCATCGATAAAGTTGTGACTAGCTCCCCCATCAACCAAGGTTGTAATGTGTTGTCCCTTGATAACTTCCCTGGTCTTGGAAGTGTAATACCTGGGGGCTCCTGATAGAGAAGCAATCTTCACTTTCGATCAAGGTTTCTCCTCCTTGTAGGGTTTTTCTTCTTCTTTAGCCTCCTCTTGTCATTGTTTGTCCCTTGGGCTACTAGGCTAATCATTTGGGGTGGGCTCTTCTTCATCCTCACCGTTAGAGACTACTTCAATGTAATGGATTTTTCCTTTACCTAAGGATCAGTGTCCTAGATCCCACGGTTCCTTGCAAGTGAAACATAGTTTCTTCCTCCCTAGCTCGCTTCAAGTTTTGGCGTTTGAATCGTCCTTCTTATGCCAATCACATTGAAAGGACTTTTTATATTTGCATTTTTAAGGGATGAAAGGCTTGGAAGGGGTCTTAGAATTGGTTGTTGCATTTCCCATATCTCGAATCTTTTTTATGGCATCTTGTAGGGTTGCTAGACTGAATGCCTTAACCCAAACCTGTAGGGGTTCGCATAATCCGTCTGTGAAGAGCATGATTAACCTTTCTTCAGATATGTTTGTCACCATGATTTCGATTTGTTTGAATTATGTGATATACTCTTCATGCGACCCTATCTATTTGAGTAGTGCCAACTCTCTAAAGTGTATATCCGAGTTTTTTCGATTAAATCAAAGTTCGAACTATCAACCTTTGTGTAAAGTCTACATAAGAAGTGATGTTTGCATGCCCTAACATAACCAATCCACGATACCAATGTAGGACTCACCAAAGACATCACAATCGAGCCCCACCCTAGCTTTGGGGTATATTTGGGAGAAAAACCTCACTAATTATTTGATGTTTAGGAAAAAACAAATAATTAGTTGAGGTTAAAAAACTCCCTAGGGTGAAACTCTTTGTTGAAAATCTTAAGCTTACCTAGCTGTTTTACATGGCTTTATAAACATACTAGAATCATTTTTACAATGGTCACACAGGGTTGCACAATTTGAATTACAATTTTGACAAAAATGTTGAAGAATAATGATGACCTCTAGATGTCCGACTGCTCGAACATGATGGAATGCTTTGAGAAAAAATGTGAACTGTTATAAGGTAGTTTACACAGAGTGATCAACACACCCTAGCCATTCTAGGAGGAGGAATCATCCATATTTCTCACAGGTGCTCAACTGAAGAAGTTCATTTACCAAAGATCGTGGGCGTTAGAAGGGGCTATGATTTATTTATTACAACAGCCCATAATTCCATCTTTGGAGGTTGAATTGAATACAAGGGGCCGAATCATCTTGGGGGTTGTTTTTAATTACAGCGATTAATTAACCCTAACGTCAAAGTTAAATAATTAAAGGAGGACGAATTGATTTGTGGGGTTAAATTAATTCCCTAGGAGGGTTGAATTGCAAGGAAACCTAAATTACTGCAAGTGGAGCGATTTATTCAGTTGTTGGAGTACTTTCTGAAAAAAGTTGAATTTTCTTTAATGACCGAATTGATTCCAGGAGGAACCAGTCGTGCCATTGTTGTAGCAACTACCATGTTCAATAAAATTAATTGCATGTAACTTTCCAAAATTAGTATAATAAAATCGATTGGAATTTTCCTGTGAAATTCTTATTGGGAAAATTTATTGTTAGTGGTCCCTTCATGTTAGATTTTTCGAACCCAGCACCTGGTATTCAATTCCTGACAATTATTAACTGTACGAGTACACAACTAAGTTCCTAACCAAAATATTTAGCGGGAGAAAAATTGCTCGATCTGAATCATACACATAAACAAATTTATGTCCAATCAACAGTTCTTCATTAACAAATTAATCACAAAACTTACTTGGGATCTCTTCTTGGGATAATGGCCCAACTGAGAAAATACAAATTACAAAACTGATCACCAACCTCTTTACACTCTCTTGGACCCAGCACACGCTCACTAAGAAGCCTCTCTCAAGCTTGTGCTACTATTGTGTCTTAGCTCCTCATTTTAAGCTCAATTTATAACTTTCCTGAGCTAAGATTGATGGCCAAAACTAGCTCTTCAAGTTAACTGAACATAAGTGACTTTACTTTAGTTAACTTTTCTATCTTTGGCTTTCTTTACTTTAACTCAAGTACAAGCTATAATTATCGCTTGCTTTACATGCATGTCACATGCAACACATTTGCATGTGTGAAACTTACTTGCAGACTCTGCATGTCAGATGCGAGCTCCTAAAAAGGAAAATCGAGGTCCTTCTAGTCAAGACACAAGACTAGAAGTACCTTCCAACTTCCAAGTTACAAAACTCAACACTCCCTCTTAGCAAGGGAGGTACTTTTGACAAAACCTCCTCCACCTGGATCCACTGTTGTAGCTACTTCCTCGAACAAGAAGACTTCCCTGCTACCTGCTACGGAATCTGACCTGAAGACCTATTTCTTCCAACCATGCTCCTAGGATCCTGCTCTTAACTTCCAAGTTACAAAACTCAACACTCCCTCTTAGCAAGGGAGGTACTTTTGACAAAACCTCCTCCACCTGGATCCACTGTTGTAGCTACTTCCTCGAACAAGAAGACTTCCCTGCTACCTGCTACGGAATCTGACCTGAAGACCTATTCCTTCCAACCATGTTCCTAGGATCCTGCTCTTAAGCATCTAACAATGTCATATCATACCAGCTGAGGCTCTTGGCAATACTTAAATAATCACTCTTCCTCGCCACCTACTCCCTCTAAGCAACTGACATTCAACATGTATCGAAGATCCCCTCCGATATACCCACAAGTTGTCCCAACAACCTGTATGACTACCCATTGTCTTATGCCAACGCTATAGCTGCATCCAAGGTCGCTCCCTCTAAATATAAAAGCACTTGTCCATCCCAAAACAAAACTCTATATCTGGCATCCTCCAAGGCTGATATCGAGAGCACGTGTACCATCGAACCCTAGAACAAACAACACCCTTGTCACCTTCACTGCATGCTTGGTATTAGTCCCGCTAAACATACTGCAGTATGAGCCTGTCTTTGAAATATTGTGAACACTAACTTCATCCCCGTCACATGACTGAAAGCTCTATTGCCCACTACCCATAACCCATTGTCCTCATAAACAACAATACTACTGTCAGAAGTATAGGCAACAAGAGAATTCTTTCTCAAATTCCTTTGTAAAGTCATCAAACTATGCAACCACCTGATCCTCCTCCTTGTATAGACACTAGCTCGCATAGTGAGTAGTCTAGTGACATGCAAATCACTTCACTTTGCTCATGTCTTTCACGGAAGTAGATCCCCCACTTCCCTTTACTTTACTTTTGCCCTTCATAGCAAGAGCAAAATTCCCTCATTATCACCACCATCATGTTGGCCTGCGGTTTTAGAATGTCTCCTTGTCTCTTCTTGTACGAAATCATCCCACAATCTATCCAACTAGGCAACATGTTTTCGTGCAATGATCCCATCACCAATTACATCCCATTTCAGAGGAATGCCACTCAAAGTTGATCTAACCAACTCTTTACTATCAATAGTTTCCCCCATTGTTGCCAAGTCATCTCTAATCTAAGTCAACCTGGTTAGGTATGATGCAACGGTGTCAGTTTCAGACATCTTGGCGTTTCTCAGTTTCTCCTTCAACACCATCTTTTTGTTTTGTTTTGGACTCTAGTATAACTTGGTTAAGGATGCCCACATCTCAAAGTCATTCTTCTTCCCCATCACACGAGGTATAACATGGTTTTTGATGGAGTCTAGGATTATTCTCTTGGCCTTTGCGTTATTCTTATTAAACTCAACCAACTAAGTAAGATATATGGGTATTTTGATGGCCTTCTCCACGATATCCCACAAATTCTGCTCTTCAAATAACAGAACAATCCGCACCTTCCATGGGCTGAAATTTCCTACCCTGTCCAACCGATCCTCATAATGTAACCCAGTAGTCATCTCAAACCCCACTCACCAACTGTAATTTTCACCCCTTTTTTTCTTTAAAAAAAAACTAGCCATTTTTTACGATTTTTTTCGCTCGTAAATTATAAAATAGAAGAAAGAAAACAATAATAAAAAAATAAAAAAACTCATAAAATTATTCCTCTGAGCGTTAAAAAAGTCTCATTGCTTTGTTCGTAAGATCCAATCTGACTTATCTCCAGCGATCCAATACAAACTTGTCAATTGTAATTCCAAGATCAATTCAGAGTTGGGGCTTTGATACCATGTTAGACTTTCTGAACCGAGCACCTGGTATTCGGTTTCCAGCAAATATTAACTTAACGAATACACGGCTAAGTTCCTATCCAAAATATTTAGCAGAAGCAAAATTACTCTATTTGAATCATACACATAAAGAGATTTCTGCCCAATCAACAATTCTTCATTAATAAATTAATCACGTAACTTACTTGGCCTCCCATCATGGGATAATGGCCCAACTGAGAAAATACAAATTACAAAATTGATCACCAACCTCTCCGCACTCTCTTGGACCCAGCACACTCTCATTGAGAAGCATCTCTCAATCTTGTGTTGTTTTTGTTTCTTAGCTCCTCATATTAGGCTCAATTTACAACTTTCTTAAGCTAAGATTGACGGCCAAAATTAGCTGGTCAAGTTAACTAAAGATAAGTGACTTTACTTTAGTTAAGAAGCATCTCTCAATCGTGTGTTGTTTTTGTGTCTTAACTCCTCATATTAGACTCAATTTACAACTTTCTTAAGCTAAGATTGACAGCCAAAATTTGTTGGTCAAGTTAACTAAAGATAAGTGACTTTACTTTAGTTAATTTTCCTATCTTTAGTTTTCTTTACTTCAACTCAAGTACAAGTCATAAATTTAGCTTGCTTTACATGCATGTCACATGCAACACATTTGCATGCATGCAACTCACTTGCACACTCTACATGTCACATGCAAGCTCCTAAAAATGCAAATCAATGTCCTTCTAGTCAAGACACGAGACTAAAAGTACCTTTCGAGCTACAAAACTCAACACTTGATTTTATTGCAAAGAAAATTATTTTTTAATTGCGTGCCAAACATTTGAATATATAAATAGTGGAAAGTGTTTGTCTGAAACACCGGGAAAAAATTTTGGAAAGAAATTTGGTAGTATAAGCAAGTAAAAATTAATAAGGGACATTACAATAATATCCAACCACTAAACAGCCAGAGAAAAGCCATTGAGGAAACAGTGGTGGCTGATTTCTTTGTTGCCCTAGGACCTAGGTTGCCTAGTGAGGCATTGCACTAGACTGCTAGATTTTACAGTAACAGGGATCATGGGCAGATCAGAGAAAATATGCATGGTAGGTTTGTATTGGCTTGACAGCTGGCAGACCTGAATTTATTATCAAATATAGTGCAATGCGACAAATGAAAGTTGAGAGAGAAGCATTTAATATTTTAAGCATGACGTCCACTTAGAGTCAATAAGAATGAACTAAAGGTTAGACAAGGGATCACCACCTCACTCTTGAAACTAAAACCAATGCCAAGGACACAGGTATCCAGGCATACATAAGATGAGGAAACAGTCCACTTAACTAGTCAGATTGGAAATAAAGCCATCACTAACAAGGATACTCCTTAAAACACCAGCAAATAAGACTAGCTCCCAATGCTTTAAAATGGGTACTACCCAGAAAATCTATGTAACAATTCTGTATGTAAAAATCAAAACAGAAAAAGTTATAAAAAGCAAGAGAGTTCTATCAATTTTTCCAAAAATTTCAATAAGCCTCACAAGTATGTGCAATAAGGAGACATTACAGACAAGCATCTACACTGCAAATTTGCAATTTAAAGTTACCACAGACAGAATTGGGTACATGATATGGTCCAATGCATGTTAACTGGCATCTTATAAATAGAGAGGAGTCCAGGCATTTACTATTGATCTGCTGCAAAATTAACTCCTGAAAAAATAATCCACGGAAACAGAGGAGGATGATATATAAAATTCATTATTAAAAAACAAAAAAATTGTGGAATGTTTATGTATTATACTAATATTGTTTTGGTCTAAAACATGTTTTCAAATATTTCTTATTGTAACAGGTAACCACAAAAGCTTTATACAATCTGGAAAACTCAACTTCAAATCCATTTGGTGCCTAAATTTTTTTTTCTTGTAAAATATGTCTTGTGGTAGCTTTGGCCAAAAAGCAGATTCTGAAAGCAAGGTCCTTGAGAATTTATAAAAATAAGCATCAATTACAGGTAACGCCATAGAACAGAAAGGAGAACATTACAAACTTCCAAATAAATGGAAGAACAAAACCAAGCACTAATAGAATCTAGGAACAAGAAAAGTATACAATAACTCAGAATTAAGATCCTATAAAAATACTTTCCTCCCTTGAATAGATATTTTGTAATTTATTATCTATCATGTTTCTGTTTACTTTATAAAATAGGGAAAACAAAAGACAAAGAATCATGCCAACCTGATCTGCAACAACCTCCACAAGCTCCAACTCATGAACATGCCATCTGCGAGCACTATCAGAGGGCAGCATAAGGACCATAAGTGCATACCATCTCTTTGAGGGTTCTGGCCAATCATTAATATGGAAGTTTGAGAGATGCAGAAGGGGCACACGAACTGCAACCACATCTCCAATCATGTACTTGCCTGTCCGTGGTCGAATCATTGCTACTGGACTATTTGGAGAAATCATCACTGCTCGATTTGTACTGAATACTTGGTTGATGCTAGGATGTTGAATGGGTACGGTAAAAGTCATAGGATTTTGCTGTCGAAGAGTGTGGGATAGCTGAAGCTCCAAACCAGTTCGAGTCGGCATCCACAAAGCACATTCCTCCAAAGCTAAAGTTCTCCCCAGTTCAACAAGGGTGGTGTTCAAAATTATATGCCTGTCCAAGGTACTTCTGATTTCATGAGTCAGCATCCTCACATGCCTTCCAGTTTCTTCCTGTGTCCGTATTATACCCATTTCCCTATCAAGCTCTGCTGCCTTATTTTTCAAAAACAGTTCTCGGGTCTTTACACTCAACAAATCTGGTATGATATGTACAAGCATGAGAGCCGTTGCACAGGATACAACGGCAGTCAATATTTTAGATATAGTCATAACCATTGCAACTGCTTTTGTGTGCACATGAAAAGTCCAGAGGTTTATCATGTGTGTTGCTCCACAAAGCACAATAAATGCACCAAATTGCACTAACACCCATCTGTAAGGAAAAACTGCTGACTTTTTCACAAAATAGATGAGTTCAAGTGGAATAGAAAAATATGCAAGTGCAATAAAGAAGTCCGATATGTATTGATATTTTGTTAGCAGATCATCTGCTGACCATGGTGGATCTATGCAGTTACATGACTCCATTTTGATGAGATTTTAGTAATCAGTTACTCTTGCTTCCGCATTCCTGTAACACAGCAGAACACGGCAATATTTTCTCTTAAACCCAGAGAAGAAACTATTTCTAGTAGATATATAAAATAAGATGAGTTTACTAATGTCCAATAAATGACCAAAAGGTAGATCAACAGGACTGCTCAGTACACAAGTGGCAATACAAAGTGGGAATGCAAAGACCACTCCTATAAAAGCAAGGATCTGTGCTTCTAAGCATGACTATACAATGCCAAAAAGACAAGGATTTGTGCTTCTATGCATGACTATATATTAAATTTGGCAACTAGTTCCAAACATCACTTTGGACAGCTCTTATGAGGCAGCGGATATTTTTCTTGGATTCCTCCTTCAGAGAGGTGTAGGATTGATCTAACGATCATCCCATTCTGACATGTACAAATAAAGTTATGAATTTATTTTGATTATGGAGAAACTGTCAAAGTCGGCCAGCCATCAAATTAGCCTCCTCCAGCCTTCAACGTTGCATATAACTACAAGGTGCCCCTCCTCATTTTGGCATCTCATCTCATTCATCTCTTTCTCTCATCTTGATTGGGTACGATTTCTAGGGGGCTCTCTCTCTCCACACGTGCGAAAGGAAGACAGTATTTTCTAGCTGCTGCATTGACCAGATTTTACCAAAATTTCAGGAGACTGAATTTGACCAGCGTTGACCTTGCTTGACTTTGGTTTTGTGAGGGAGACTTCTGTTTGGGCTGCCGCTGTTCTGGACACAAAAAACGAGGTAGTTTGACCCCTGCGTTGACCAGCGTTGATTGCCTTAATTTAGGTTGCTGCGTTGACTTTTGTTGACCAAATTTGACTGGTAATTTTTGCACTGTTTTGGGCTGCATTATCTTGCTGTTGGAGGCTGAGTTGACCAAGATTGACCGAGTTGTTTTGGAGGTCAATTTCAGCCCTGTTGACGAGCTTTTACTTTCTGCTTAGGGCTTTCTGTTTCTGCTGTTTTGACTGATCAATTTGGGCAAATGAATATTGTAAATTGTACTCTCTCTCTGCTAAACTTTTGAAGAATTATAAGAAGAATTGATCAAGGGTTTCCCCACATTGGGGTTTGTCCCTGGCTGGTGCCATATCTTGTGTCCTCTTGTGTTGGCTTGTCTTCTACTATTATTGTATATGTTCTATCTGCATTTTATTATCATGTTGATGTGATTGCTACACTGGATATGATATTGGGCTAATAAATAAAATTGAAGTAAAATTGCTCTCAGCATAGAACATGCCATTGTTATCCTAAAATTAACATGGTATCAGAGCTGAGGTGAAGACAAAGCCCAAGCAAGAGTGAAGCGCAATCACTGATCAAGAACAAGTCTCAATGGCCTCCACATCCTACTTCAAGTATGATGATAAGCTTCATGACAAGTCTTATTATCATGCATGGAAGATGTCTCTTGATTTGACTTTAGAAGAGCAAGATGTCATGGAACATGTGTAGGGAAAGATTCCAGAACCTGCTTCAAATGCACCAGCTACTGCTAAGACAAAGTACAAGAAGGGTGAAGTCAAAGCCAAGAGGATCATCAGGGATTCTATTCATAAGCACTTGGTTGCTTACATCTTTGATTTGAATACATCAAAGGTGATATATGACAGGTTGGTTAGCATGTTCAAATCTAGCAATGCAAATCAAATTCTTTTCCTCAAGAACAAGCTAAAGGATATAAGAAGGGAAAAGGTGAGGATATTCAATCCTACTTCATGAGGATTACCAAGATCAAAAATGATCTTCTTTAGATTGGTGGAGCTATTGCTGACAGGCAGCTCACTCTCATTGCCCTTGGAGGTCTTCCTCCCGAATGGCATGTGTTCATCACTACTATTCTCAATAACGACAAAACTCCAGGTTTTGAAGAATTGTTGACTAGATGTTCTCAAGAAGAAACAAGGATGATGGAATTGGAGATGCCATCGAATAGGAATAATCCTACCACATTCTCCGCTCATGCCAAGAGGAAGAACAATGCAGGTTCAAAGAAGCAAAGTCAAGGAAGACCAAGATTCAAAAATGGAAGGAAGGGAAGATGTTCCATTTGCAACAAGTTTGGTCACTATGCCAAGGAGTGTCCAAATAAAAGGGACACATCTCATGATGATGATCACAATCATTCCATGGGAAACAACAACAATCAAAGGAATGGCAGGGTCAACAACAAAGGGAAAAGGAATGCTTCCGCTACTCAACTTGGAAATGATCGAGCTTCTAAAAGAACAAGAAACTCCAAGTATGATGGGTCTAATGTTGTAAATTCTAAGCAAAAGGAATTTCATCTTATATTTTCCCTCTCTATTGCCTCTCCTCCGAATACTTTGGGAAATTGGTTGATTGATAGTGGTGCCTCAAGGCACTTCATCAAGTACAAGGAAGCTCTTCCAAATCTAATAGAGAAGGATACAAATTTGGAAATTATCCTTGGAGACAACGTCACCTACCCCATGAAGGGAGTTGGGAACGTTACCCTTCAATGGAATCAAGGTAACACCGTTCATCTTCAACAAGTACTATATGTACCTGATCTAAAGAAGAATCCAGTGTCTATCTCGATGATGGAAGACAAAGGATTCAAAGTGGCATTCATCGATGGAAAGGTTCGTGTGTGGAAAAGAAATTTCAAAGAAGCATTTACTCTTGGATTCATCGTTGACAATTTATATCAAGTTGGAGGAAGTCCACCAAGAGCCATGTCTTGCGACATATCTCTTCAATCTAAACTATGGCACTGGAGGTTTGCTCATCTTCACTATAAGGCTCTACCCAATGCAAGGAAGACGGTTACAGGTATGCCTGAATTCAAAATAGAGCATGAAGGTGTATGCCAGGGATATGCCAAGGGAAAACATACAAGGGGACCATTCCCCTCGAGTGATAGCAAGACCACATACATTTTGCAATTGGTTCATTCTGCTCTATCTGGTATGTTTCCTGTGACATCATTAGGAGGATAGCTATATTATGTTCTCTTTGTGGATGACTTCCCTCACAAAACTTGGATATATTTCTTGAAGAAGAAGGACAAAGTATTCTCATGATTTTGTGCCTTCAAAGCCTTGGTGGAAAATCAGACAGGGAAGAAGATCAAGATATTGAGGACCAATAATGGAACCCAGTATGAGTCAAATGAATTCAACGACTATTGCAGGGAAGTTGGCATTAAGAGAGAGACTACTACTACATATACTCCTAAGCAAAAGGGTGTTGCTGAAAGGAAGAATCGTTCCATTATACAAGCCACTCGTGCCATGCTTCATGATCAAGGACTTCCAAAGTTTCTATGGGAAGAAGTTGCCAACACTGTTGTGTACGTTCAAAATCGATGCCCTCATCAAGCATTGGACCCCAAACCTCCCAAAGAGTTTTCATCGGTAAGAAACCTAATGTTTCTCATTTTAGAATTTTTTGTAGTCCTGTATACTTTCATGTGCTGAAAGAAAAGAGAAGTAATTTAGAGGCATCTGGGAAGAAAGGAACTTTTATGGGCTACAATGAAACTTCCAAGGCATATAGAATCTATGTTCCTGGTCAAAGAGAAGTAGAGTTGAGTCATGATGTCACCTTCGATGAGGATGCTTGCCCTTCCTATTCCAAAGAAGGGCAAAGAAGCAGATGTAGGAAATCAGGGAGATTCACAAGATGAGCTGATGCCCGATGTTGAAGAACCGATGGATCCCATTGATCCTCCTCCTCATGAGCCCTCCTCCTCCAAAAGGAGACCCTCATGGCTGAGGGTAACTCTCGAAGATGCCGAGAGACATGTTGCACCAAGGGGGACATTTCGTGAAAGCAGGAAGCCTAATAATAGGTACCAAGGGTACTTAACTACTATGAGCACCATTATTCAGTCTGAACCTTGCTCATTTGAAGCAGTTGTGCAGCAACAAGTATGGAAGGATGTTATGAACGAAGAGTACGAGTCAATTATGAAGAATGATGTCTATGATGTGGTCCCTAGACCTCAGGACAAATATGTTGTCACCTAAATGGCTCTACAAGATCAAGAATGGCGCTGGTGGAAGTGTTGAGAAGTTCAAGGCCAAATTTGTTGCTCGAGGCTTCTCTCAAAAGGAAGGTGTAAATTATGATGAGATATTTGCACTTGTTGCTCGCTACACCACCATCCATTCGATTATAGCCCTTGGTGCCTCGCAAGGATAGAATCTACACCAAATGCATGTCAAGATTGCCTTCTTGCATGGTTCACTTAAGGAGGAAGTCTATGTGGAACAACCTAAGGAGTTTGAAGTTCAAGATCGTTAGACACATGTATGCAGGTTTAAGAAAGCCCTCTATGGGTTGAAGCAAGCACCCCAAGCTTGGTATGAGAGGATCGATAGCTATCTGATGAAGTTGGGATTTATATGATGTGAAGTTGATCCAAATCTTTACTTTAAGGTTGAGAATGATAGACCTCTCATCTTGGTACTCTCTGTGGACGATCTCTTTTTGACATGTACAAACCCTCTTCTTCATCAATGTAAGAGAGAGCTAGCTTCTGAATTTGATAAGAAGGACCTAGGACTGATGCACTACTTCCTAGGGTTGGAGGTCTAGCACAAGCCAAGGGAGATTTTCCTTTCTCAAGGAAACTATGTTGTGAAGGTACTTGAAAGATTTGGGATGGTGGACTGCAAGTCCGTGACTACTCCGATGGAACTTAACTTCAAGAAGTTATGCAGAACTGTTGTCGGGCCCGATTTGGGGAATCCTTTTGAGTATTGTCAACTCATAGGGGCCCTGATTTTCTTGGTGAACTCCCGTCCGAACATATGTTTTGCAGTGAACACATTGAGTCAGTTTATGGTCGAACCTCATCATATACATTGGATCGCTGCCAAGAATCTCTTGATATATCTCCAGGGCAAAATCACTTATGGATTGAGATATACTGCCAGGAATGTGAGGCTCCATGGTTACTCTGATGTAGACTAGGTTGGCAGTGTGGTGGATCGCAAAAGCACATCAGGATGTTGCTTCTCTCTAGGTTATGCTTCAATAGCATGGATGAGCAGGGAGTAGAAGTCGGTTGCTTTAAGCATCGTTGAGGTTGAATACATTACTGCTAGTTTGGCCTTGTGTGAAGTTGTCTGGTTGAGGAAGCTCTTTAGTGAGTTGTTTGGACATGTGCTGGATACCACCGTGATCTTCTGTGACAACCAGAGTGGGTTCGTCTTTCTGAGAATCCCATATTTCATGATCACTCCGAGCATATTGATATCAGGTACCACTTTATCCGGGATATGGTACAGCGGGGAGGAATAAGGCTCCATCATATTGGGACCAATGAGCAGGTCGTCGATATTCTTACGAAGCCCCTTGGGAAGGTCAAATTCTTAACCTTCCGTGGACGACTTGAAATTATGGAGAGACCCTCTTATGAGGGTCCTATATGAGATGGATAGTGAGCTTTGGGCGCTCTAGGGGGCTTGGGGTACTTCTTGGAGCGATGAGAGACCATAGGGTGACTCGCCCTCCCCTAGTGGTGCGTTGTGTACAGGGTGAATGGTTCACCTTCCCCTGTGATACCCCATGGTGGCATGTGCATAGGTTGAGTGGTTCACCCTCCCCTATGGCATCTGAGCAGGATGAATGGTTCACCTTCTCCTGTCAGCACATCCTACCCATGCAATCTGAGACTCATGGGAAGTACCTCTCATTTGGCCAATGAGTAGGGAAATGAGGATAAGGACCATAGTACTATCGATGGACGCATCGTGTACTACCATACTCCCTATGCTAGGATGTTGATATTGATCTGTGATCAATGGAAATTGACTAAGGGTCAATTAAGAGTGGTATGACACTCTCTCTATTGTTGGAGACTGACTTCGGGTCAGTAGAGAATGGCATGATACATTCTCGATCATTTCTTCTTTCTTCATGATTCAGTAGAGCAGCGCAGTGCAGTGACATGGATGGTACAAATTGTCAGACAGTTTAGCAGGTGATGTTCTCCCTAGTTGAGAAAGAGTGTTAAATTTGGAAACTAGGCCAAACATCACTTTGGACAGCTCTTATGAGGCAGCTGATATTTTTCTTGGATTCCTCTTTCCGAGAGGTGTAGGATTGATCTAAATATCATCCCATTCTGACATGTAAAAATGAATTTATGAATTTATTTTGATTATGGACAAACTGTCAAGGTCGGCCAGCCATCAAATTAGCCTCCTCCAGCCTTCAACGTTGCATATAAGTACAAGGTGCCTCCTCCTCATTTTGGCATCTCATCTCATTCAGCGTTCTCTCTCTCATCTTGATTGGGTACGGATTTTTGGACCTCTCTCTCTCCACATGTGTAAAAGGAACACTGTCTTTTCTAGCTCCTGCGTTGACCAAATTTGACCAAAATTTCAAGAGGCTGACTTTGACCAGCGTTGACCTTGTTTCACTTCGGTTTTGTGAGGGAGACTTTTGTTTGGGCAAGTCGTTCCCCTGTGTTGATCGGCATTGATTTGCCTAATTTAGGTTGTTGCATTGACTTTTGTTGACTAGATTTGATTGGTTATTTTTGGACTATTTTGGGTTGCATTATCTTGCTGTTGGAGCAAGTTGACCAAGGTTGACAGATCTGTTTTGGAGGTCAATATCAACCCTGTTGACCAATGTTTACTTTCTGCTTAGGGCTTTCTGTTTCTATTGTTTTGACTAATCAGTTTGGGCACGTGAATATTGTAAATTGTACTATCTCTCTCTGCTAAACTTTTGAAGAATTATAAGAAGAATTGACCAAGGGTTTCCCCACATTGGGGTTTGTCCCTGGTTGGTGCCATATCTTGTGTCCTCTTGTGTTGACTTGTCTTCTATTGTTATTGTTTATGTTCTATCTGCATTTTACTATCATGTTGATGTGATTGCTACATTGGATATGATATTGGGCTAATAAAGAAAATTGAAGTAAAATTGCTCTAAGCATAGAACATACCATTGTTATCCTAAAATTTACACTATACAATGCCAAAAAGACAAAAAACAATGCTCCAGAGTTGAGCACAAGGGAAAGAGCCTCAATACTCCAAGGGCCCGCCATCAAACAAAGGAAAGGGGTTTCTCCCCTGAAGTTGAAAGGGAAGCTCTCCTACCATTCAAGATTGAAGGAAAGAAACTCTATATATAAACTAGCTGGAGGAGATAGATTTGGTCAGAGGATGTCTCTATCTAGAAGCCACCACTGGGAGCTAGTACAAGGATGTTGCCTACCAATGTGGTGTGAACTATCTTGAAACCCCATATGACATTTCTGCATGGGTTTCTCTATCAAGGGTTGAGTTGCCTCTTCATGCCCCTATCTGAAAACACCAAGAAGAAAACTACGATCCTCTCAATAATTTCCTATCAAAGAGGTGAGGGGGAAGGAAAGGGAATGTGAGCTCTGAGCCTAAAGGCCTCTCCCAAGTATAAGGCTAGGTAACACTATTTTGGGTACTAAATAAAGCTGGAGAGGGAGTTATGGAACTCCCTAAATGGGAAATGGACCACATTTTTTTGTAATGGCGATATTTGAAAATAAAGTGCTCCTCTATTTTTGTCTCTTGTACATGACAGATCTAAAATATCCTATCCTCTCGTGGTCTCTGGTGCTCAACCTCCACCGAAGCTAATGAGAACCCACTTGAAACTGGCCTAGGGGGATGCTAAGTCCATGCATCCATTGTAGAAGTGTGCAAGAGAGATGCACTATGAGGTTATTTATGAGACCAACAAAGTGCTATGCATAAAAGGCCATCTTAGGTCCCAAACCCCAAAAGGGGGTGATTCAAGTGACCTAGATATTACTACTTGTAAATATCCTCCTTGATAATCCCATTCATCTCGTATTTATTAGGCAAGAGATAACTAGGATCATCCAAGGACTACTAAATGAGGGAAGGTAGTCTACCAATATCCTAGCTAACTCAAGGAAACAAGAAACCTCTGAATATCAACATCATGCTCTTTTGGAAGGGGTGGTGGATTCAATAATGGCCTCTAAAGATCAGTGCTTTTAAAACTAGATCTAGACCAACAAAATTGTCCAGTCTAATCAATTTTAAAGGAGAAGCAGTTCAATCAATGGTTTTAGATAGTTTTAGGCCGATTTGGTACCAAACCGGCCAGTTCCATACGACACAATTAAGGACCCACAAATTTCAATTTTTTTTTAAATAATATTTTTTGGATGGGGCAACCTAATACTCAACCCTGTAGCCCTATTAATGCTACGTAAAGAGACCCCCCTCACTTAAATTCACTCACCCTAATAATTAATGGTTACATTAAATTCTTTCATTTTCATCCTTTTACTTAAACTTGTAATATTTAATTGTTTTGGGATGTTTGAGGCTGGTTTTAACCTCATTGGATTTCATATGGAGAAAATAGAATTTAAGATTCCATTAAAAATTCAGCAGATTTAACAGCTTTCAGATTTTTAGGATTTGGATTTTGTCATGCACAAGGGTATGGAATTAGCATTTAATCATGAGCACCCAGCTCTCTATGTACATCAATGTTGGTGGCATTGATTGTTGAACTCCTGTAGCATGAATGTAGTAAAAATGTACCCTTCAATCAAACAAAATCACTGATTTGGCATGTTTAGCTTTTTCTATCTTATTTTAATTCTTAGAGGGTGGTATTGATGATGAGGATCCCAATATAGGCAATGGTTTTGATGATATGTAGTTTGTTGTAGCATGATTTTTTTGGCCTCTAAAGGCCATTTAAAACCTCTTTGCTGATGTAATTTTGATACAAAATGGATTGCACTTGGCAATATTTTTGTTATATACACCCTTGCTGTATATATGAGAAACATTGCATATTTGTGTATAGTGGTTTGAATTCACATGGATCCGAATAAATAAGTATGTTTTCTTTCAAAATTTGAATATTTTATGCATCTTTTGCTAAATCAATTTTTTAGCCTGACATTTTTCTAGTTCCAATCCAATCCACATTTTTGGGGTTTACCAGTTCAATGACTTGTCTGGTTTTGATAAAAATGCTAAAGATTGGGACAAGATATGAGTCTCAATCTCTGCCTGTCACCAAGTCAGAAAATCTCTAGAGGCCATATAGCAGATCTACAAGTCTGAAGACAATCCTGATCCATAAAGGGTGCACCGAAAACTCTGCCTGGATGATGGGTCACGGGACCATCCTCTTGCATTTGATGATGCAACGGAGTAAAAGGGTCTGAACTCTCTCAGTATGGGCCCAATCTTACTCAAGCAAGCTTGACCCCCATACCCCTGAAAATTTAGGGACACATACCCCTTATTCACTTGGGGTTGAAGAGCTTGCCTCAACTTGAACCTAGGCCCTAAAAACTAAATCCTATGTGTATGTGCTGGTAACATCGACTTCCACCGCTTTGAAGTAAAAGTGGGAACCTGAAAGGGACTTCTTAGAAGTTAGAACAGTTGAAGATCACCACCTTGGTTTTCCTAAGATTGACCATCAAATAAGGTCAGTGAGAAGAAAATCTTTAAAAGCACCATACTGAAAGGAGGAGTTAATTGAGACATCTATCAGTTAGTGTATTGCATTAGCTTAGGCAGCTATGGGCAACGTTAAGATTATAGGTTGAGGCTTGCATCAAAAGCCAAGGGAAAAGTTTGCTGAAAACATGCCACAAGCATCTGCTGAAGTAGCAAACCACAGAGAGTCTAAGGATAAAGCCTCCAGCTGAATGTGAGACATTTCACTCTTGGTCACTGGAGGGTCTAGGGCCCAGGCTCATTATTGTGCTTAAGAATTTCCAAAGTGGCTACTCTCTCTTGGAGGGAAGGTTATGTGCACCTTAATATTTATTCATTTCTGTGTTACCCCAGGATGCATCCCCAAGGGTCAGGGGCACATCCACTACTTTCCCACAGTCCCATGAATGTGCGGCCATCAGGGAACATTCCTGAATGGCGACAGGGAAATCCTCAAGTACTGGATCAGCTTGCTGACAAACCAAGAATAGTCAAGGTACATCGCAAACATACTGCAGATGTCCCTGTATTTCCAATGCCATTAACTTTTTTTTTTTGGTTCTCTGCATCACTATATAATTTTCAATATAACCTTTTATGAGTATCATAGTATGTATGGGCCTGATGGTTAAGAGCATATGTTTCCTCCTAAAAGGTCACAGGTTCAACTCCATCTAGGGTAGAGTATGTACACCTCCACAGACTTTAACAGTCAAATTGTTGTGCGGAGGCAGGTCGCTTGTCCCACAAACAAGGGGGTCTCGTACACCAATTTGGTGTCTGGCTTGGCCACCAATTTAGGAGTGATTGAGGGAGCTATTGAAAATTGGAAACAAGAATTTGGCCCTAGTGATGATATGCAGTTTGTGGTAATGTTAAATTCTTAAAGTAAAAGTGACATTCTCCTTTATCTTTCATTTTCATCATTTTACTTAAATTTTTAACATTACAATGAAATGAATCAAGATGTTTGAGAGTGGTTCCGACCTTCATTGGATTTCATATGGAGAAAGTGGAATTTTAGATCTCACTCAAAATCCAACAGACTTATCATTTTTTCAAGATTTCAGGATTGGAGGGATTGCAATGTTTCCATTGGATTTTGTCATGTACTAGGGTATGGAACTTGTATTTAATCAAGAGCACCAAGCCCTCTATGCGGGGGAGATTCCCAATAATCAAGAGCACCTAGGGTACTAGGGTATGGAACATGTATTTAATCAGGAGCACCAAGGTCATTTGACCACGCAAGAGGAGACTCCCAATAAAACATGAGTGCTGGAGGAGACTCCCAATAAAGCATGAGACAAGAAATTAGAAATTTCTCGTGGCAAAGAGGATCAAGCAGTAAATAATAGATTTACTTGTCTTTTCTAGTTTCTAGTACTTTTTATAACTATTGACCCTTTCATATTTATTATGGTATTTTTTGTAAACAATATATGATTATTAAGGCATTTTTTGTAAACAATATATGACAATTTAAGTTTGAAGTTTGAAGTTGGCATTTATAACTCATTGGTAATGAATTATGAATATGATGCTTCGTGAAAGTTGAAAGTTGAAACATTTCGTTTCATATTAGATATTCTTTGTTATCGTTTGGTTACCTGGTAAAGGTAATGGTTACAAGTACAAGTTACAACTTTTGTGATCAATTATGATAAATGTTATATATCGAATTTTGAAAGCTTGAAACTTTAAGATTGATGAATCATAAGACTTGATATGTTGTATGTTACTAACTTGTGAACACAGTGGATGAAGATTATAACTTCTAGATGATTGATGTTATATCGTTCAACCCATGTCTTTATGCTTTTTATATCTAATTCATCATTCTACATGCTTTTGTTGACATATATGCATCAAAATATATAAAAATATATATTATATAAAAATTCACTCCCAAACCGGAGCTTTTGAAAATGTCACTCCCTGCTCCCACTCCCAAGTAACCTTGCTATGACCTTAAAAATATATTATTATTATTATCAAGTCCAATAATCTATTTGATGTTCAATTTCATACATTTCATTGTTTTAAATCTATCAAAATTACTTTCCAGATTTTCAAATCCTAAAAACAATTTCCACATCTCAAACTCTTTGTCATACCAGAACCTTATCTCACCTGTCCCCAATGCTCGGGGTAACATAGGTTCATCCACTTTATCTCATGGTGGAATTTTGTTAAGAGTTACATTGAAGACCATGAGCAAATGTGCAATAGGAAATGATAGCCACCAAAGAAGATCAAAACAAGATACTTGCCTACACGAGAATGTGTAAAAACCCAATGTCCCATGAAACAACATTCAATGCAGTGCATCAAGAGGCCATAGCATGTCCAAAATCAGATAGAATACAATCACTGCAAAGCTTGTCTCACAACGAAGTTGTTTCAGCAAAGGTAGTCGAATGCTCCTTGCTCTGCAAAAAAGTGAAGGTGAGTTAGGGGTACAAAACCTTACACTAGCCATTGTACAATGTACATTAACGGATATTCCAACATTATCATATTCTATGAATCTCTTTTTAGCATCGCTTCCAGAAGATATAATCGAAAATAAATAATTAGATATCAAGAAGTTGATACATGAAAACAGGCTTATAATATATATCTGCCACCTGTGTAATCCCAAAAAGAACTGAGATGAGTTCTTAGCAGATTTCAGACCATGGTATCGGTTGCTGATGTGACACAATATGAACACATGGAAATCATGTAGAATCTGGCATAAGTTATCATACTGGCAGAACTCATATTTACTCAGGATTTATAATAGTGTTAATGGACACCATATTAACCACAGCAGTAGCAAGATACTACGAAGATGCATTGCCTCTGGCATCATTTCAGGGTTCAGGTTTTCTTTTGTATGGTTTGTAGAGCTCAGCTTTCCTCGGGTTTTATAATATTGTTAATGGACACTATATTAACCACTGTAGTAGTAAGATACTATTAAGATGTGTTGCCTCTGGCATCGTTTCAGGGTTCAGACAAACAATCAGCAGAACAGTGATGAAACAAAGTTACCAAAGGTCCAAGGAAGTAATGCATCTTTGCATTTCATTTTTAGATACAAAATAGAAAAACTAAGAAAAATCTTTAATATATTGAACTTTCCTGAGGCAAAATAGTGGGCCTTGGTACACTTTGGTATCCAAATATGTATAAATGTATGAAGCTATTTATAGGCAGCTTTTGTCTATAGATGGTGATTACCTATCAGGTATGTTTTCTAGCTGTTATATAACTACATAAACATTATTCATTTCATTTTCTATTTTTCTGCAGTTCTAGCTATTATATAACTACATAGATATTATTAATTTCATCTTCTATTTTTCTGCAGTTTTGGTTGTATTCCATTTTCCAGAACACTATATTCACCATACTTCTGTATATGCTTCTATACATTTCTGTTGAAGAAAGTGTAACTAAGTTCAGAATTTACAAATGTAATTTTGATCTTTGTGCTTGTCAAGAAAAAGAAATATTATTTTTTGTAAATCATAAGAATGAGTTTCTTGCTCATTTCATAGGTCTGGGAAAGTCAAAGAGTCAATGTCATGCTCTTCTTGAGCTTATATGTAATGTAAATGAGTCAACCTAGTGTCTAGATCAAGCCCTCCAAGACAAGCAAAATCCCCTAAAAGAAGGCAGCAAGCAAAATGAATTAACAAGAACAGTCATGTCAGCTCAATAAAAGGACACAACATTTCACACTGTCATGTCGGCTCAAATGCATAGGCTGACCACTATATATATGCGGCTAGAGTCTTCGCAAAAGAATAGGTGCAGAACTCGCATTCCTCTGAAGTTTCAGATGGCAGTTACAGGAAGGGTTTCATATGTCACAGTAAGGTAATGTCGAAGTCTGTCCATGATACAGCTTGTGTATTTTTCGGATGAGTACCAGTCTCTCAGCATCCTAGTTGCAGTCACTGTCTTGGCATATTTACACTCTCAGCATACTATCTCGGTCCAGTTACAGTCCCGACTTAATTGTGATGAAGAAGATTTCTGTGATCCCACAGTAGCACTCTCAATCTCGCAGTGACATGTTTTGGTATGATCCCACAGTGACACACATTAACTTGACATATAATCTGGATGCAGTCATGATCTCAGTCTCTATCATGAATATGTTGAAGACATAGCCACGAAGTCTTGATCATGTAAAAGTTCTCGGTGCAGCTCTCATGGATACATACATATGGACCTCCATGTTATGATGGTGATCGTGATGAAGGTGCAGAGATGATCTCAGTAAAGGTACGGTGGTGATCTCAGTGAGCAGTCAAGTTGCAGCAATGATGATCTTTGTAAAGCAGTAATGTTGATGATGATCTCAGCAGTAAGAAGAGGATTAGTGTCTTGGTCTTGGAGTGGCTTGATAGGTCAAGGGTTATGGTCTTGGTAGTCGTCAATTAGAGTCTCTATAAGAATAATTTTGTGCGAGTTTTCCTCTCCAAGAGGGAGAAGCTTTGGCCCTGGCAGAAAGCCAAACATCTTGTGTTCTTGTCTCTTTGTTTTGGTAGCAGTTTGATGAAGCAAACACACACACTAATAATAAGAAGAAGATCAAGCTAAGATAAATTGCAAAAGCACTTCACAAATTGTTATAAAGTCTAGAAGAATCACATTAATCCCACTTGCCCTAGATTATTCAACAATTTCACCATACTCGCGACAACTTTTGTGTTTTACAAGTAGGAAAGAATAGAATGTAGATATTATGTGTGAACATTATGAGCAAGACTTTGTTGGCATCTCAGAACTCAAGACTGTTTGTACCACACGAATGCCTTTACTTTCCTATTTCTTGTTTTCCTGAACATACAGGAGTATACATAGTCAACTCAGCATCAACAATGGAGATTATTTTTAACTTTTGTTGTTGCAGCCAATGTTGTTAAATTTTCTGTAGTGTTTTGTGATAGCATTGCCAAAGGAAGCCTGATATATGGCTTACATTGTTGCAAATTGTTTTAAAGGTGCCAAGAAAGCTTAATGATATAGCATGCATAAATCAAAGAAACTTTTTGTGCAATTAACCCAAAAACAAAGTATCAACAAATGTCATTCCAACCCATCCCTAACAGCAATAAGAAAATGGTGTTGACAGAAAAGGTCGGGAACACCAAAATGACCAAATTATATACAATGATTACTTATTTCACCAAGATCAAACAAGTTCAGGATGAGTTGGCCGTAGTTGTGGAGAAAGTGATAGACAGACAAATTGTAAGGACGATCTTGAATAGCTTCATCAAGCCATGGGCTCTTTCATCAAGGGGATCATAGCACGAGAGAAACTTCCTAATTGGGATAGACTGTGGCATGATTTCATCCAGAAGGAGATTTGGAAGGAATCTCTACTAGGACGCCAGTGCAAGAGAGATGATAAGAATCATGCTCTTGCTAGTCGGGCAACGAGGAGCAAAGGCAAAGGTTCGAGCAACAAGAGTGAGGAGTCTTCCTCACAACCGAAGAAGAAGAAGGACTTGACCAAGGTCAAATGTTTTCCCTATCATAACATGAGGCACTATGCTTCATAGTGTCTAGAGAGGAAGAAGGGCAGAAAGGATAAGCAATCAACCGTAGCTGCATTAGAAGAAGCTCAGGAAGAGTTTTCCAGGAAATTTGAAACTAAGTTCACACTTGTTTCCAACCTTTCCTCAGGCACCTTACCAATTGGTGTGTGGCTACTAGATGGTGGAGCCACACAACATATGACAGGGGCACAAGCGCCATTTGACAGCCTGACCAAGTAGGACTCAAAATTGCATGTGGAGTTTGGTGTTGATACCAAACATGCGGTGAAGGGGGTTGGAACATTAATATTCCAACTTGAGCCAAGAGGCACGTTAGATGTAAAGAACGTGTTATGGGTGTCAGAACTCAAATGGAGTTTGCTCTCAAAATCAATGATAGAGAAGAAGGGGTTTTGTGGAGCTTTCCAGAATAGGCATGCACTTCTCAGGCCCATGAGATCTAGCTCCAACAAGGGCCACAACAACGGAGTTAGAGAGAGCAATTTGTATAGGCTAAAGAGCCAACGTATTCAAGCAATGGCATGACGCAGAGCAGCGACAGAGAACAAGGAGCAGGAAGCTCCAAAGGTTAAGCAGTTTAGAGGGAGTCAGCCTTCAAGTTCAAGTGGAGGAGCAGTCAACATATTCCTCCAAGTCTGTCAAAAATGTCTCTTGGTATAAGATAACCTTACAAGATGTTCAGAAACAAGAGGCTTCTAGGAACAAGACCAAAGGGAATAGGTCTTTGAGGATATTTCAAAACTAGGTGGCAAGGAAGGCTTATAGTTCAGAGGAAGCAGCGATGGCAGCGGATGTAGTTCTAGGATCGAAACCATTTCCAAGGGGCAAAAGTACCTCCCTCAGTAAGGAGTGTTGATGTTTGTAGCTGGAGAAGGTACTTTTGCATTGGCTTAAGTGTCTAGGCATGCGGAAGTCGCCTAAAGTGTCCTTAGGACATTTACTATTGTAAGTTAGGCTAACTTAGAAAAAGCACATAATTAATTATGTTGGCTAAAGAAACTTGGGAAAAGTAAAGTAATTTACTTTAGTGATTATGGTTTGATCTCAACCATTGATCTAAAGTGAGGCCAGATCTAATCTCAGTCGTCAATCACTTTAGAGATTAGGGTTAGGGATTTAGCTCAATGTAAAGTTATAAAAGTGAAGCTAAGGAGAGGAGAAAGACACACCATACAGTGTCACTAGCCATTGAGAGAAAAATTTCTCTACTGAGGAGTGTGATACTCAAGTGTGTCGAGCCCAAGGAAGAGCAAAATTGCAACATAGGAGATCTAAATCAACCAAGGAGATCGAGGACAGATCTAGGGCCAAATCTGTTGGATCAGATCTAGGGTATGTTGTAATTGTATTTTCTTCAGTTGGACTATTATCCCAGGACAAAAGCCCAAGTAGGTTATGAGTTATTAATAAAAAACTATTGATAGGGCAGAATCTGTTTATGTCGCTTCTAACTGAAATTCATGTAAATTTGCTTCCGCTAATTGTGTTAAAATCTTAGTCATGCCTTTATTCAGTAGATCTAATCACCTATAATCTGCTAGGTTAATAAAGTGTCGATGTGTTAGGTTCAATGAAAATTTAACAAGATGGGGGATCCCACATAATGGCAATAGCAAGGTACCATTTTCTTCATTCATTTTTTTTCAAAAGAGTGAGTAGATTTTGCATTAATATAAACAATTGGTTTATGGGCCAGAACTCGTACATAAGTCTTCATTTTCAAGGATTAAACTGCTTTCAGAAGCCCATACTATTGCTAACCTATTCTTATGGCTATTTTTTCCTATAATTCCAAAAAGATGCCTACAATAAACCTTACAAAAACCATCAAACAAAAGCTTGTATCTACGTAACATCAGTAAAATTCAAATTATGAGTTATCTGACAAAAGAGATCCATGCTTCAGCTGGTGCATCTAAATCCTAAGTGTATTATTCTTTGTCTGCTACATCTACCTCATGAGATGTTATGTCTTCTTTCCACTGAGACTCTGCGTTGGTCCCTGCTTCCTCATTGGCAAATTGAACACCACTGCTAGAATTTCCTTTAATTTCAGTCGCCTTACTGCCTAGAATTTTCAATTGGGAACGAACCTTTGCATGAAACATCTCCAGTTTGCTATGCAACAATACAAACTTGGTATTCATTAACAATTGAAAGGTTTTCCTCCTTTTCATCCAAGGGTCTGTAATTCAGCATTGTCAACAGACCCTCGACTCTCGAGTGTCTCCAGGAATTTAGCCAAGAGCTGGTTCAAATGAGCCTATTCCTCCTCGCCAGTTGATGTCTCGATCTCCACCATGGTGCAACTATGTTGTTTCGTGCTCCTAACCCTAAGGAATAACAACGACAACTACGCTCGAATGGAGTAGCTTCGTAATGGAAAGGGTGATTGTAGAAGAACTATGATGAGCCATATATAACCTCAATGCGCCTATCCCTTCATCTTGAAGCATTGAATTGGAATGCTGCCAAATCCATCCTAGTATCCGGTTTGATTGCTTGGATTAACGATCGAAGGATACAGAGAGGATGGTACATTAACTCCAAACTATGTTGAATTGAATGTTGTATCAAATCAAGGCACTAATTGCTTGTGTGAGCGCTTCCTTTCCTCTATAAATTAAAATAAAAGGCCTCCTCTGCCCACATGCATTTTCCAATTGACGCTAGTGGTTAAGCTGGAAAAGACGAGAGTTAATTTCCAATGATTTGCATGGCTAGAAATTAAATGTTGGTCACCCTTCCATCCCTGCGATCATCATATTGTTGATCTTAATCCGTTTAACCAGGACAAGTGCAACTCCTTACTTCTTCTTATTGCTCACTTGGCCCTCCTTTTGTGTATGATGTTTATAAAAATAACCATATTTTACGCCCTTCATTTTTTGTTAATAATAGAGGGAAGATGGGCATTTAATATTCAATGATCCAATTCTAGGACCCCTCGCTCCATGGTGGTACCTCTATTCGTCAGGGAGTCTATTGTAATATTCCGAATATAAATTTAGCAAGAAATTTCTTTAGAAAAGTTAGCTATCCACTCCACAAATAATTTACACAAATTACACCACAAAATTAACGGCAAAAACTGGAAATAGAATCTGCCACTGAAATAGACAATATAAATGTGCAGAAAAATTCAGCCTTGTTTTATTAATATGTAGTAGATATCACATGCTAGTACGATAATATGGCAATGGCTAAGGCGATGGCCTCCCCAAAAATCTACAGCAACTATATCAGGCCTGCAAAAATAGTTGAACAGTTGAATATGACCTGTGAATTCTGCATGAATTCACCAAGGGGAGAGATGGGCTCTCACCTACTCTCACTGAATCACCAGATGGTTTTCGTCCTAGGGCTATGATGGTAGAGTAATGAATTCTCCAATCCACACCAAAGGCCAATACTCAAGACCAAAATGTCTCAAATGATCTCTTCCTCCTCTTTTTATAGATCCAATAGATAGATCTCCAAACTTCTAGAAGTGTTGTATTTTATTATTTTATTACCATTCTCGAAGCTCCTTCTAGACTCCATCTAAGTGACCTTTTAATTTTAATTTACTTAAGTCACTTTTGGCCTTTTTCCCCAATTAGTCATTTTACCATTTTTATTTTAAATAATTATGTGACTAATTAAAGTCACTTTTAATCCGAGAAAATGGTAAATCACCCACCATACTCTCTTTGGCCACTAAAACGACTCCTCGACATCCCATCTTATAGGTCTTCTCGTTTCGGTTCCAACAAGCTATTACATCAAGGTGGTTCTATCAGATATTCCTTCTAGAATGACAACTTAGGCGTAATTAATTAAGTTACGCTCAATAATAACAAAAATCACCATAATGCAATGGAACCAAAAGAAAATGTATTGAACTGCTCCTGATGGTAGAAAATGCCAAGCGAACACCATCGGCCCCATTAAAACTCCTCAAAACCCCACTGGGACTCCTTATGACGGAATCCTGCTCCCCTGACCTAGCCATCCCGTATCATGAAAATCCATCATGGTTGTACTATAGAGGAAACTGATAATGGGGACATTACATTGCTTTTTTGTTCAAAATTCTATAAACTAAGTCACATGGTTCGGGTTCGAGTTTGGGTTTGGCAATGATTAGGTTCGTTTCGTGTTCGAATTTTTTGATGAGGTTCGGATGAGGTTTGCCATTACGTTCGTCTATATACATTTTCTATATATATACATATATTAAATTTAAAATGAAATATAGGATAGAATATTAAGATATCAACATCAATAAATAAATAAAATGTTATCACGAACATGGAAATTGCAAGGATAGATTACAAGCTTGAGTTGTGGCATGAGGTTATGAGTTTTGATTTATGGCCTTGGTCAATCGCTATGAGGTTCGATGATGTTCGTCGAACCTCAAAATTTTTTTAAGGTTCGCCAAAATTCGAATCTCAAGGTTGAAGTTCGCCAAATCAGTTTGTTCAAATCTCAACTATTTGCAATGCAATTCTTTGAAGAATAGGCGGGAAAGCTTGATTTTGTGGTCCTTTAGCTTTCCACACTTGGCTAATCACAATCATAGAATCTCCAAACACTGATATTTTGGAAATTTTCTTTTCAACTGCTATTTTCAGGCCCTGCCATAGCGCTAGGAATTCAACTTGATTATTGGATGTTGTACCTGAGCAACATTGCATATTGATTCTCTGTTTGATCGTCGGGGCAAAGAATAACCCCTCCCGCTTCTGCCACCCATCGTCTTCATTCACTACTAAAGTGCGGGAGGGTAATTTTATAAAGTAAAAAAAAAGTCACGTTTTCAATAAACAGAAGATTGAATATAGGTAAAACGCATCTGAAGGATACTTTCTTGCAGCTTACTAATTCTTCTAGGCAAAGGTTTGTGTAAACTCGGTCTTTTTAAGCAGGTGAACAAGTTGATCTCTTAAAGATAGAGAGGATATCTTACAAAGGGGTTTAAGTAGTTGAAAAAATGTTGTTATGTAACAAAAATGATAAATGCCAATCTCTTCAGTTATTGCAATTTTTCCTTTTGGTTTGCATCTCTTATTGATAAGCTACGAAAGAACATTCTTAATTGCTCGTTCAGGCATCCTCAGTTACCTTGGAAGCCACTTCAGAACTATGGATTTAAAGCTGTTACATGAGACAAAACTCCTTAAATGAGTGGAGAATTAAATGCCATAAAGACGTGCACACCAAATGCAAAAATGAAATGACCCATGGGCTGTTAGAGAGTCTGAAATTGCTTGAAAGGAGGCAGAAAACTCAAATTTGGATGCATTTTCTTTGCCGAGAGATTGCTCTATTCATTTACTCAAATAGCACAAACTCGACGAAATCCTGAAATCGCAAGGAATTCCTCTTACTGCAGCACAGCAACAGTAGGTTTGTTCAGGGCATAGGAAACGCTCCCAGCAACATCAAATGATATATTCTCAAAATTACCAGTTACAAATTTCAATTTCATTGTCTGTTGAAGAAAAAAATTAGTTATGAAGACCTGCAACTGAGAAGAAGGGGCAACATCTACCTATGCCACAATCTTCAAATATGTGCTGATTCTGGTTTCAATGTGCTATAACCATAGTTACAAAATTTAACTGAAGCGGCCCAAAAAAATCTGCTGATAATTTGGTTCGACCAAATTGTTCAGTTTAAAACTGATTCGATAAGTTTTCAATAATGTTTACCTTTAAAAATTATAATTCCCAACATTAGTCTGGCGAGTCAATTAGGCCTTCCAATCCTCATTTAGAGATTCGTGTGTTCTGCTATCCAGAGCCGTGAGCCCTTGTGGCATCTATAAGTGCGGCATTTTGTGTTGGCACTCTACCCCACAAGGCCAAAGGCCCGGTGAATTAATGTTAAATTGGGCAACTAGAGCCCAACATCACTTTGGACAGCTGTTACGAGGCATCTGATATTTTTCTTGGTCTCCTCTTTCCGAGAGGTGTAGGATTGAACCAAAGATCATCCCATTCTAACATGTACAAATAAAGTTATGAATTTATTTTGACTATGGACAAATTGTCAAAATCGGCCAGCCATCAAATTAGCCTCCTCCAGCCTTCAATGTTGCATATAAATACAAGGTGCCTCCTCATTTTGGCATCTCATCTCATTCATCTTTCTCTATCTCATCTTGATTGGGTAGGGCTTTTGGGACCTCTCTCTCTCCACACATGCAAAAGGAAAACTGTCTTTTCTAGCTGCTACGTTGACCAGATTTGACCGAAATTTCAAGGGGCTGACTTTGACCAGCATTGACCCTGTTTGACTTTGCTTTTGTGGGGGAGACCACTGTTTGGGCAGACCGCAGTTCTGGGCACAAAAGTTGAAGCAGTTTGACCCCTGCGTTGACCAGCGTTGACTGCCCTAATTCAAGTTGTTGCGTTGACTTTTGTTGACCAGATTTGACTGGTTATTTTCGGACTATTTTGGGCTGCATTATCTTGTTGTTGAAGGCCGAGTTAACCAAGGCTGACCAAGCTGTTTTGGAGGACAATTTCAACCCTGTTGACCAGCGTTAACTTTCTTGTTAGGGCTTTCTATTTCTGTTGTTTTGACTGATCAGTTTGGGCAAATGATATTGTATATTGTACTCTCTCTGCTGAACTTTTGAAGAATTATAAGAAGAATTGATCAAGGGTTTCCCCACATTGGGGTTTGTCCCTGGCTAGTGCCATATCTTGTGTCCTCTTGTGTTGGCTTGTCTTCTACTGTTATTGTTTATGTTCTATCTGCATTTTACTGTCATGTTGATGTGATTGCTATTATGTATATGATATTGGGCTAGTAAAAAAAAATTGAAGTAAAATTGCTCTAAGCATATAGAACATACCATTGTTATCCTAAAATTAACATGGTATCAGAGCTGAGGTGAAGACAAAGCCCAAGCAAAAGTGAAGAGCAATCACTAAGAGGAGCAATCACTGATCAAAAACAAGTCTCAATGGCCTCCACATCCTAATTCAAGTCATATGATAAGTCTGATTATCATGCATGGAAGATGTCTCTTGATTTGACTTTAGAAGAACAAGATGTCATAGATTATGTGCAGGGAAAGATTCTAGAACTTCCTTCAAATGCACCAGTTGCTATAATCAAAGTACAAGAAGGGTGAAGTCAAAGCCAAGAAGATCATCAGGGATTCTATTCCTAAGCACTTAGTTGCTTACATCTCCGATTTGAATACATCAAAGGAGATATATGACAGGTTGGTTAGCATGTTCGAATCTAGCAATGCAAATCAAATTCTTTTCCTCAAGAACAAGCTGAAGGATATAAAGAAGGGAAACGGTGAGGATATTCAATCCTACTTCATGAGGATTACCATCACCAGAAATGATCTTCTTTCGATTGGTGAAGCTATTGCTGATGGGGGGGCTCACTCTCTTTGCCCTTGGAGGTCTTCCTCCCGAATGGCATGTGTTCAACACTACTATTCTCAATAACAACAAAATTCCAGGTTTTGAAGAATTATTGACGAGATGTTCTCAAGAAGAAACAAGGATAATGGAATTAGAGATGCCTTCGAATAGGAATAATCCTACAACATTCTCTGCTCATGCCAAGAGGAAGAACAATGCAGGTTCAAAGAAGCAAAGTCAAGGAAGACCGGGATTCAAAAATGGAAGGAAGGGAAGATGCTGCCTTTGCAACAAGTTTGGTCACTATGCCAGGGCGTATCCAAATAGAAGGGACCAATCTCATGATGATGATCACAATCATTCCAAGGGCAACAACAACAACTAAAGGAATGGCAGGTTCAACAATAGAGGGAAAAGGAATGCTTCCGCTACTCAACTTGGAAATGATCGAGCTTCTAAAAGAACAAGAAACTCCAGGTATGATGAGTCTAAAACTGTAAATTCTAAGCAAAAGGAATTTTATCTTATATCTACCCTCTCTACTGCCTTTCGTCCGAATACTTAGGGAAATTGGTTGATTGATAGTGGTGCCTCAAGGCACTTCATCGGGTACAAGGAAGCTCTTTCAAATCTGATAGAGAAGGATGCAAATTTGGAAATTATCCTTGGAGACAATGCCACCTATCCCATAAAGGGAGTTGGGAATGTTACCCTTCAATTGAATCAAGGTAACACCGTTCATCTTCAAGAAGTACTATATGTAACTGATCTAAAGAAGAATCTAGTGTCTATCACGGCAATGGAAGACAAAGGATTCAAAGTGGCATTCATCGATGGAAAGGTACGTGTGTGGAAAAGAAATTTCAAAGAAGCATTTATTCTTGGATTCAGGGTTGACAGTTTATATCAAGTTGGAGGAAGTCCACTGGGAGCCATGTCTTGCGACACATCTCTTCAATCCGAACTATGGCACCGGAGGTTTGCTCATCTTCACTATAAGGCTCTACCCGATGCAAGGAAGATGTTTACAGATATGCCCGAATTCAAAATAGAGCATGAAGGTGTATGTTAGGGATGTGCCAAGGGAAAACATACAAGGGGACCATTCCCCTCAAGTGATAGCAAGACCATAAACATTTTGCAATTGGTTCACTCTGATATATCTGGTATGTCGCCTGTGACATCATTAGGAGGATATTTATATTATGTTATCTGTGGATGACTTCTCTCACAAAACTTGGATATATTTCTTGAAGAAGAAGGACGAAATATTCTCATGGTTCCATGTCTTCAAAGCCTTGGTGGAAAATCAAACAAGGAAGAAGAGATATTAAGGACTGATAATGGAACCGAGTATGAGTCATATGAATTCAATGACTATTTTAGGGAAGTTGGCATTAAGAGGGAGACTACTACTACATATACTCTTGAGCAAAATGGTGTTGCTCAAAGGAAGAATTGTTCCATTATAGAAGCCACTCATGCCATGCTTCATGATCAAGTACTTCCAAAGTTCATATGGGGAGAAGCTGCCAACATTGTTGTGTACGTTCAAAATCAATGCCCTCATCAAGCATTAGACTCCAAAACTCCTGAAGAAGTTTTCACCCGTAAGAAACCTGATGTTTCTCATTTTAGCATCTTTGGTAATCCTGTATACTTTCATATGCCAAAAGAAAAGAGAAGTAAAATGAAGGCATCTGGGAAGAAAGGAACTTTTGTGGGCTACAGTGAAACTTCTAAGGCATATAGAATCCGTGCGCCTGGTCAAAAAGAAGTAGAGTTGAGTCATGATGTCACCTTCGATGAGGATGTTGCCCTAAGGAAGATTAGCAACCTTCCTATTCCAAGGAAGGACAAAGAAGCAGATGTAGGAAATCAGGGAGATTTGCAGGATGAGCCGATGCCCGATTTTGAAGATCCGATGGATCCCATTGATCCTCCTCCTCATGAGCCCTCCTCCTCCAAAAGGAGACCCTCATGGCTAAGGGAAACTCTTGAAAATGCCGAAAGACATGTTGCACCGAGGGAGACTTTTCGTGAAAGCAAGAAGCCTAATAGGTACCAAGGGTACTTAACTGCTACGAGCACCATTATTTAGTCTAAACCTTGCTCATTCAAAGAATTTGTGAAGCAACAAGTATGGAAGGATGCTATGAACGAAGAGTATGAGTCAATTATGAAGAATGATGTTTGGGATGTGGTCCCTATACCCCGGGACAAATTTGTTGTCACTTCTAAATGGCTCTACAAGATCAAACATGGTGTTGATGGAAGTGCTGAGAAGTTCAAGGCCAGATTTGTTGCTCGAGGCTTCTCTCAAAAGGAAGGTGTAGATTATGATGAGATATTTGCACCCGTTGCTCGCTACACCACCATCCATTCAATTATAGCCCTTGCTACCTCGCAAGGATGGAATCTACACCAAATCGATGTCAAGACTGCCTTCTTGCATGGTTCACTTAAGGAGGAAGTCTATGTGGAACAACATGAGGGGTTTGAAGTTCAAGATCGTCAGACACATGTATGCAAGTTAAAGAAAGCCCTCTATGGGTTGAAGCAAGCACCGTGGGCTTGGTATGAGAGGATCGATATCTATCTGATGAAGTTGGGATTTACAAGAAGTGAAGCTGATTTGAACCTTTACTTTAAGGTTGAGAATAATAGACCTCTCATCTTGGTACTCTATGTGGACGATCTCTTTCTGACAGGTGCAGACCCTTCTATTCATCAATGTAAGAGAGAGTTGGCTTCCAAATTTGATATGAAGGACCTAGGACTGATGCATTACTTCCTAAGGTTGGAGGTCTGGCAAAAGCCATGGGAGATTTTCCTTTCTCAAGGAAAATATGTTGTGAAGCTACTTGAAAGATTTGGGATGGTGCACTGCAAGTTCGTGGCTACTTTGTTAAATTTGGACAACTAGGTCCAAACTCCATGTTCTGATGCTCAGATTAAGAGTCTAATATTTTTGTTGGATTCCTCTTTCTGAGAGGTGTAAAATCCATATAAAATAGTCTTAATCCGATGAGCAGAACTTATATTTTGAATTTATTATTCTTAATAAATTA
>APFE030806648.1:236759-260132 GCA_000404065.3 Pinus taeda | reverse complement strand
AACTTGTGGAAGGTTCGATTTTTGAAGGCCGTACTACCTGGCACAAAAATCGAGGTCAAAGGGTTGACTGTTTTGTTGCTGCGTTGACTTTTAGCTTGTTGCCCCTGCGTTGACTTTTCATGACAGCGTTGACTTTTGTAGAATTGACTTGGGTTGACTCATCTACTGGTTGGAGGGTTGTTGTGACACACGCTGAGCTGGCTGACCAAAGGAGACTTTGTTGGTTGAAGCATCCTGTTGACCGCCGAAACGAACACACACATTTTTCCTGTTTCTGATTTGTCTTCTGTAAGATCTGCTTATATGTTCTATCTGCATTTTGCTTAACTACTTGTATGATTGCTGCGAGAAAAGTGAAATTGCTCTTAGCATAGAACATCTACAAAAACTTTAAATACTTCAATGGAACTTAACTTCAAGAAGTTATGCAGAAGTGCTACCAGGCGCGATTTGGGAAATCCTTCTGAGTATCGTCAACTCAAAGGGACCCTGATGTTCTTGGTGAACTCCCGTCCGGACATATGTTTTGCAATGAACACGTTGAGTTAGTTTATGGTCGAGCCTCATCATATACATTAGATTGCTGCCAAGAATCTCTTAAGATATCTCTAGAATTATGGATTGAGATACACTGTCGAGAATGTGAGGCTCCATGGTTACTCTGATGCAGACTGGGCTGGCAGTGTGGTAGATCACAAAAGCACATCAGGATGTTGCAGCTCTCTAGGTTTTGCTTCACTGCCATGGATGAGCAGGAAGCAGAAATCGATTGCTTTAAGCACCACTGAGGCTAAATACAGTGCTGCTAGTTTGGCCTCCTGTGAAGTTGTCTAGTTGAGGAAGCTCTTTAGTGAGCTGTTGGACATGTGTTGGATACCACCGTGATCTTTTGCGACAACTAGAGTGGGATTCGTCTTTCTAAGAATCCCATGTTTCATGATCGCTCTAAGCATATTGATATCAGGTACCACTTTATCTGGGATATGGTACAGCGAGGAGCAATAAGGCTACATCATATTGGGATCGATGAGCAGGTCATCGATATTCTTACGAAGCCCCTTGAGAAGGTCAAATTCTTAACCTTCTGTGAACGATTTGGAGTCGTGGAAAGACCCTCTTATAAGGGTCCTGTATGAGATGGATAGTGAGCTCTGGGAGCTCCGAGGGGCTTGGGGTACTTCTTGGAGCGATGCGCGACCATCGAGTGACTCACCCTCCCCTAGTAGTGCACTCTGTACAGGGTGAATGGTTCACCTACCCCTGTGATACCCCATGGTGGCATATGCATAGGCTAAGTGGTTCACCCTCCCCTATGGCATATGAGCAGGATGAATGGTTCACCTTCTCTTGTCGGCAGATTGTACCCATGCAGTCTGGGACTCATGGGAAGTACCTCTCATTTGGCCAATGAGTATGGAAATGAGGATAGGGACCATAGTACTACCGATGGACGCATCATGTACTACCGTACTCCCTATGCTAAGATGTTGATATTGATTTGGGATCAATGGAAATTGACTACAGGTCAGTTAAGAGTGGTATGACACAGTCTGTTGTTGGAGACTAACTTCAGGTCAGTGGAGAACGGTATGATACATTCTCAATCATTTCTTCTTTCTTCATGGTTTAGCAGAGTAGTGCAGCGACAGTGATGTTACAGATTGTCTGACGGTTTGGCAGGTGATGCTCTCCCTAGTTCAGAGAGAGTATTAAATTTGGCAACTAGGGCCTAACATCACTTTGGACAGCTCTTATGAGGCAGCTGATATTTTTCTTGGATTCCTCTTTCCAAGAGGTGTAGGATTGATCTAAAGATCATTCCATTCTGACATGTACAAATGAAATTATGAATTTATTTTGATTATGGACAAATTGTCAAGGTCAGCCAGCCATCAAATTAGCATCCTTCAGCGTTCAACTTTGCATATAAATACAAGGTGCCTCCTCCTCATTTTGGCATCTCATCTCATTCATCTCTCTCTCTCATCTTGATTGGGTACGGATTTCTGGGCCTCTCTCTCTCTCCACACATGCGAAAGGAAGACTGTCTTTTCTAGTTGCTGCGTTGACCAGATTTTACTGAAATTTCAGGAAGCCAAATTTTCAGGAAGCTGACTTTGACCAGCATTGACCCTGTTTGCCCTCAGTTTTGTGAGGGAGACATCTGTTTGTGCAGGCCACTGTTCTGGGCACAAAAACCGAGGCAGTTTGACCCCTGCATTGACCAGCATTGACTGCCCTAATTCAGGTTGTTGCGTTGATTTTTGTTGACCAAATTTTACTGGTTATTTTCGGATTGTTTTGGGCTGCATTATCTTGCTGTTGGAGACCAAGTTAACCAAGGCTGACCGAGCTGTTTTGAAGGTCAATTTCAGCCCTGTTGACCAGCGTTGACTTTCTGGTTAGGGCTTTCTGTTTCGGCTGTTCTGACTGATCAGTCTGGGCAAGTGAATATTATAAATTGTACTCTCTCTCTCTCTGCTGAACTTTTGAAGAATTATAAGAAGAATTGATCAAGGGTTTCCCCACATTGGGGTTTGTCCCTAGTTGGTGCCATATCTTCTGTCATCTTGTGTTGGCTTGTCTTCTACTGTTATTGTTTATTTTCTATCTGCATTTTACTATCATGTTGATGTAATTGCTATTCTGGATATGATATTGGGCTAATAAAGAAAGAAATTGAACTAAAATTGCTCTAAGCATAGATAAACAGATTGTGCCAATGGACGGTCACCAGTGAATAGGTGCATTGTTAAATGCATCTCATGAATAATTTCACCTACCTAACTTTAAAAATTAAATAAATAAATCAAAATCAATGTCAGTAATATCTAATATGTATAATATCTATTTTTTTAAGGGAATGTTTTCTAATTGATTTTTTTACAGTATGACTTCAAATTTGAACTTAATTCCTGTGCGTTGAAACCAGCACCCTTTTTTTACTTCCTAAACATTCTCGGGTGGAGTTTTATCTTTTACTTTTTCTGATAACAATATCTGAGAGTTCAATGACAATATAATTTTTAATTTTGAGCACCCTTGAGCTGAGTTTAATCTTTTAATATTTCTCATAGAAATTTTTAAAGATACCACTGGATAATATTATTTTTAATTTTGAGATGCTAAAGTTTAGGGAGTTATCTACACCATAACCAATTAAACAGGAGACATTTTTGCCGTGGCTTGGGAAGTCCGCATCAGCCACTTATGAATTTATACTTCAATTATTATGAATTTATATTCTATTATGATCTTACAACCATATCAATTGGAATCCGAGTTCCATTCATTCTTTGATCGTGACGGAAAGGATCGAGGAGAGAAAAATCTAAGCACCTTTGAAATTAATTTTATCAAGTTTCTGAAGTCAAAATGTGAAAAGGTCCATACATACTATTGAGACTAATAAAACAAACAAAAAGCCACATGTCATTGTGCAAGGAAGAGTCATTGGAAAGCATTAACCATTACAGAGAAATGTGAGTCAATCAGGACACCAAATGCGAATGCACCATTTAGCAATGTGAAGAACGCATCTCTTGACTACAACATGAACGCGTGAAGAACGCAACCCTGATGATCACGAATCCACAACCCTGCTATTTACAATTGCAGAAGAATGCAACCTATGGAAACGACAGGAAGAGCAACCAGCAGGCAGTTCCCAAAGAATGCAGCTTAGGTAAGAGACAAGATCACTATGCAGAAGAATACCCTTCAGAAAGGATACATGAGCAACATTCCTGACTTTCCAGAGATAGAACAAGATTTCTAAAACAAAAATTTTCAGAACCTAGCAATCTGGAAGTTTGCTGACTTCAAGGTATACACTGACCTCGCTTTTTATTTAAATCAATAAAATAACAAATTTTTATTTGAAACGGACAGGTATAAAACGAATTTTTTAGCAACTTCATATACAAATATACAATTTGTTTCTCAGTTCCAGAAGTGAAAAAAGAGAAAATAAGTTTTCAGAAGTCTATACATTACTCATTCTTTTTAAAAAAGGAAATGCCCGTAGTGTGGGAAACAAGAACGGAAAACTAAAATTTGATTTCGATATCATGAGATGAAGATTTCAGTAACGATGAGGATAATGATAGATTTGGTAACAGCTACTAGTATTGTTTGATTGACAACTTTGCAATTTTAAATCAAACTCCAGAATGGAAGTTGGTAAAGATGTTTTGTTGGTTGATTGGAAAGTTGATAAGGATGCTCAGTTGGTTGATTGGTTTGGGGAGTTTAATTACATTCTATCTTTCTAATAAATAAATAAAAGTCACGATATATTGAATTTTTATAAAAATCTTAAAACTAAAACAATGTTGATTGAAAAAAAAAATATTATATATTAATATATCCTATTATTCGAATAATTAAAATAACAGAGAGATAATAGAATCAGTAACATCCCAGTGCAATGATGACTTAAATAAATTAGTGAGGAAGGAGATCAACCCCATTGTATCAAGTGAGTTGATGATAACAAAATAACATATTATATGTGAGCCCTTCTTCCAGCTGTTTAGTGTTTTCAGAAAATTTACGTAGCCAATCAATCAAAATTTGCACCAAATAATGAAAGTGTTTAAATTTAAAAATCTGAATACACATTTAATGACTACCATTTAGTAGTATTGAACAAGGGAATCAATAGATTTAAGATGTATGCTACCTAACTTTTTATTGGAATTTTTTTTCCATATAAATTCAAATTCGAACTGGGTTTAAGAGGTATCCTTTTTTAAGCTCTTGAAACATCTCGTGCTGAGCTTTATCTATAATCTCTTAGAATAGCAATTATTGAATAACAGTTCTCTTAAGATAGCAATTATTGAATAACAACGTTAGATTGAAATTTAGACTGCATTCGCTGCGGAGGTCCGTATCGGCCGCTTTGAATTTAATTTTCGCTCATTGTGGTCTATCCGCTTATTCGGATTTTTCCGTATGGATTCAAATTCGAACTTGGTTTCTATGTGTTATAACAAGTATCTTTTCTTCTGTTCTTGAAACATCCTCATGCTAAGATTTGTCTTTCAATTCTTCTGACCGCAATCTCGATACCAATAATTGAATGCAAAAAGTTAATTGGACTGGCGAAGATCTCACGGAATTATCTCTAAATTAGACACAGACATCCTCACAATGGCCTGGGAGGTCCGTATCGGCGGCTCTGAATTTAATTTTCGATCATTATTGTGTATCAGCTAATGATTCCGTTTACGACCAAATCAAAACACTAGAAATTTCTTATTGACAGGCAACATGGCAAATGTTGGGATACGGCTGTGAATTTATATTGTAACGACAACTTCATAATTGCGACCGCGCGTTACCATTATAAAATCCACAAATGAACAATCAAAATAAAAACCCGAAAACAGAAGGAACCAAGCCAGATGCTTAGAATCCCCATTCACATATTCAATTTCCCAACCAGAACCCCTTGTCGTGCAGTCACTATGGATTTTGATTGCTTGCACCGCACACTAATCCCCAGTTCAAATTATGAGATCAATGTTCGAATTGCACGATCAATGAACAAAATACGAATTCTTGGGAAATGTCTTATGGGAACAAGACTCAGAAATTCATGAAAAATCAAAATTAAAAGAGAAATAAAATTACAGAAACCAATGAAAAAAAAAGGTATGGAAGGAGGGTTTCATAATTCGTACAAATACCTGCCCAAGTGCAATACCAAGAAGCTCTAATTCCCTGAGTCATCGCATGCGAGGTGTTGCCCGTCAGCACTCAAGTACCGTGTCCCTAACAAAACCCTTGCCCGGCATGCCTTTAACACAAAAACCCCAATCCCGCCTTCGCCCGCTGCTTACAAGAGAAAATGAATGGGTTTCTTCCCTTTCTTGAGCTCATAAAACCTGAAATGAAAAACGTCAAGATATAACGAGGCACCTCTACGAATGGCGGAAAGAAGGGAAGAAGAGTGAAGCAATTCATGGATTAAAGGGTGTCAAAGCATCTCAGTTGAAACTCTAAAGCGTGTTGCAGACCGACCGCCCGTCCGTCCTGGGAAGCGAAAACAGTAACCTTTTCTTGAAATTTGCCAAGGGGGAATGAATCACTCACTGCCATCACTTTCACTCGTATTATTAAATTCACATTAAATATCTTGTCACATCCGCCATGACCCACCTCATCAATCCATTATTTGCAAATTGTTTTGAATTGACCTTACAAGTCTGGTTACCAAAACAAAAAGGCTGACTCAGCCCTTCCTTTCAGCCAAGGGCCACAGACATCTCCGATATTTTATTTGAATTTATTTGAACAGGGTCAAGCACTTGTCCTCATTCACAGGCTTAGTATGATGTGCCATGCCATGCAGTATGTTTATCTATTCTACGTTCTATGATGTATAGTGTATCATCTCAGTGTTTAATAATTATCTATATTGAATTTTTTTAATTTAAAGACCTAAAATTTAATATGCAAAATATAAGACTATTATATAGTTAAGTATTATATAGTTAAGTTTTATGGGAAAAAAATTAAATATATAATAATCAAATATGTGATTATGGCAGTACTCAAAATAATGATTATTAAATTAATCATTTTAATTTTATTTTGCCGGAGGAATTCTCTGAAATTTATGGAAATTCCGGTCATATTTAGAGAAAATTCGGTAAGGATTTTTGTAAATCCAAGTTATAGTTGTTAAACTTCAAAATTTTAAGTGTCTTAGACTTTTTTGATGGTGTTGAATCCATTTCCACCATCAAAAACATGATTCAAAAACTTTGAATTTTTTTGCTTGGATTTCGGCCACTTTTCGCTGTCCGGCAATTCCTCTGCCTTGTTAGACAACTTCTTTTTATTTTAGGTTGTTGTTAAAATTTAGTAGTTTGTTTGAATTATTAATATATATAATATATATTATTATTATTATTATTATTATTATTATTATTATTATTATTATTTATTATTATGTCATTGCATATGCAATGATATATATGATTCATGTGTTATGTCATTGTGTATGATTCGTGTGTTTTTTATTATTATATGTACGCAGTGAGATATATGATTCGTGTGTTAGTATTAGTTTGGATTGTACAAAAAAAATTGTAAAAAATTCCTACAATTTTCAGAGTTCACTTTGGGTTTTGACTTTTTCCCAGCAATTATGTCAGCAGCATCGTCGCAACAAGGCTACAAAACCTGATGCGACGGCACATCCCCATTGAGCTCCGCATTGGCGACACTTATTATTATGTTAATTGATAAATAATGTTTGGTGTGATTTATTCTCATTTACAGAACAATTCAATGTTCACTTTGAGTCCTTAAAACTCTCCTACCATAGTAATAATAATGGTTGGTACAATTTATTCTTGTTTACGGAACAATTCAATGCTCACTTTGAGTCATTGAAACTCTCCTACCACAGTAACGACGAAGTTAAGAGCATCTGTATTATGGTTTGAAGGCTTGAAATAAGAGTGTGTTTGGTTTCAGTGCTTCACAGACCAACAGTAAAAGGTCGTTAGGAACAAACTTCAAAAGTTTGTGATGTGGAGTTTGAGTCTGTGCATATGCAACAAACATCCAAATCAAATACTTTTAACGAGGGCACTAGAATTTATTCGGGCGGTGTTGGCTTGGCCATCCCTTCCAGATATCCTAATTTGGTTGAAATATCAAGTACCCATTATTTGCCCTTATCTAAGCAAGTAATTTTGTTTCAACGAGATGGCTTCTCTACAATAATGGTTGTGTATGCAAATTCTTTATTTATAAGTCTCAGTTAAGTCTTCATAGATTAAATTGCATTCAATTTTACTTCACGCCCCTATGTTTATAGACCTTTGTTGAGTCTTCGTAGCTTGCACTAAGTGGAGAGTAACGAGATAATAAACATAGGTTGGGTGTTATTGGTTTTAACAAACTTAGTGAGACTATGAGTTGGTCCTACAAACCTGTTATATAAATGAATGAGGGTTAGTTCATCAACCATCGCGACTTGTGTGCCATCGCCCTCACTCGAGATTGATTGGCTATTGAAAATGCAACAAGAAATTCTAGTTTTTACTTTACCTTGGTCAAACTAGATTAAAAATCGAATTTCTATTTTAGCATAATACTTTGAGGTATTTAATTGAGGTGACATGGTACTTTTCACTCGGTGAACTCAATAAATTCGAGTTGGGGAAGCTTGAGTTCAGTTCTACATGATTGGTTTCTAATTTGTAGCAATCTATTTCAGTTAATTTGAGTTATTGTCAACTTAACTAGTTCTAACTATCAGAAGAACTAGTGGAGGTCAAGTTGTGTGTGAAACCCATTTTAACCGGAATCTAGAAATGTGCCCTAAATTTTAAAATTAAACCAGAACATTCCATAAAAGATACTCTGATTTTCAATTTACTCATACATTCAAATAATTGGGATACAGAGGAATACCTGGTTATCTGTTTGAAAGTATTTCTAGTATGTTGTTGCTCCAACTCCAGCTCACACTCCCATCACTAAATTGACTTTTCCTCCCAGCCTATCTAGGAATTAATCTATTCGTTCCCCAGATCCAAAAGTCTTCTGGCCCCCGTGCCCAAAACCCCAAGAACAATTACTCAAATATCAAACTTCTCTGCACAAATTCACTCTATCCCTTTGTCTATTGCTCCTTTTTGTAACCTCCTTTGTCTTCGCTTCCCTGGAAAGGCTCAGAAAATTTTCCCTCCCTTTTTCAAGAACCCCCTTCCTCTATTTATACTCACACTAGGTCCTTTCTCTCTTCACTGCCCTTGTCTCTCCACCATTCATGCATAAAGCCTTCTTGGTCCTTCTACATTACTTGCCACCTGGTTATCCTTTCTAACTTTTAGTCCCCCCGTGTTCTTTGTGTCCCTGTGTGTATTGAATGATTCATTAAATGTATTTAAAATAATTAGATTAATTGATTTGAGGTCGCCGCCTTTGGTTGACCACCAAGTCTTTACTTTAGATATCATGTTTGAGTTATATTTCCCTTTAAACTTTGTATTATATTTTATTTTGATTTTATAATGCCTATAATATGATTTCCTTTTAGTTAATATCATATATATATAATAATTTCTTTTGGTTTGGATAACAAATTAATATAGATATTATGATTCCCTTTTTATACAATATATATTATATTCTAGTTTATTTTGTATAATCTACTATATTTACCTTTCATTTTATATAATCTATTATATTTACCTTTTATTTATGATATATTCTAGTTATATATTATGATGGTGATACCTACATTAAGTACCCCTACTCAAAACATTCATTATATTCTAATGAATTAAGTATTTACTTAATACTTCCATAATTTATTTCATTACCCTGTATTTGGACATTTTTCATAATTAGTTAGTATGTATACTAGTACAATACATGTGATGTATGCATATGTAGCTATCATATGCATGCCTCGTATGAATGTTAATAATCATGTTCTATCTGTGATTCGAGATGGTCATTACATTGTGGAAGTGGAACTTCAACCACACTCAGTGATCAATCAACCCAAAATAATTGTTGCATGCAGAGAATTCGAGTTACCTAGTTGAGATGGAGATTCCAAGGCAGTGTGCTATCAATTGTAGCATATTCCAATGTGTACAGGTGATGCATGCAGTCAAAGAACGACCTAAGAAAATTGTGCAATTCTAGAGTGTGAAATTCCTAAAAAATAGGAGCAATTTCTTAAGGGAACAACGCAAGGAAATAGGAGCTTGGGAGGCTTGAATTTGGCTATGTGTTAGTCAAGTTCAGTCAGTTAAGAAAAGGGATAGACTATACACTTGCAGGGTGCGCTCAGGCTTGAGCAAACATTGTATTTCTTCTCTATTATCTTGTTAATGCAGTATAGATAGTAAAGGGTTTTGAGCAGTTGTTTTTCCCTAGATAAATCTTTTTGCATGTGTGATGTTTCCTTTTACATGTCTATGATTCTTATTTTAGATGGTGAATTAACATCCGTGGATTAGTAGAGTAGCTTCAAGTATCGTGATTTAGCAAATTTCATGAGCAGTATTGAATCTACACATTAATTTCTCCATCGACATACACAATCCATGGCTATAAGGCATGGTTAGCATGTCAGTTCCACATCCTAAAAAAAATCGCTAAAAATAAGAGGTTTGTTGCTTTTACTAACTTTGGCAAGTCAAACATACTTAAAAATCCCACAAATTTGTGTTTGTTTCAAGCAAGAGTTGTATTGAAAGCTAAATTTAGCTTTAATTTTAAATCCTTGTGGTTTATACCCGACAATTTAAAGTTTTCTTTGTGATTGTCATGGTGGTTACATGAGTGAGAAGGAACGAAATCTCAGGGTTCAATTTCCCTTTAACGCAGAAAACAACTTACTCAAGTCTAAAGTTCTTTTTAATTTGCTTTTTGTTTTTAACATATTTATTGCGCCTAAAGTAGTGCTTGTTAACTTTTTTTATTTTTTATTTGTAAGTTATAAACCTATTTGAGGGAGGTGAAGGTCGATTCATTCGTTGTATCCGGGAATGCTTCTGGTTATAAAAATCACAATGGCTTGGTCAGTGGCATTTCTATATTTGTTGATGGCTTCACCATACCTTTGAATTAGGTCTTTACCTTTTTAAAGTTTCATCTATTGTTAGTTATCTTCAATATTTGAATGAACATGATTTTTAAAATTTACTAATTTTAGTTTCTATTTTTTTAATAAATTGTCTTCACTTAAATTATAAGGGAAGCATTATTGAAGTTCCTGGACACAACAAGCGGTTTTCTTGCATTGTAAAAATTATTTAGATATTATCAACCCTGAAATAAATGTGTTACAATGTTAATGTTAACCTCGGTGAAGAGGTAGGGCACAACAATCATCCTACGGTATGGACAATCACTCTCAAATAACATGTTCGTATGTTTGAGATATAGTGTTTGCGTTAATAGCATGTAATTGATATGAAACAGTCTGGGTTAGGTCGTTCACACACTATAATTGTCTTGGATTATATATTTTGTGCAAGGCACGACGTAGGCGAAACAATTTTGATGGCAACGTTCCCATTACCATCAATGTATAATAATACATCTCCCATTGCATAATAAATTATATTCAATGCATTGTTCTTGGAATAGCAAATGAATATTTTCCTTATTATTTGTTATTTGTTAAGTCTATTTTTTTTTCATTATCAAAGTTTATTTTGAATGTTAATAATATTAGTGTATAGAAGGCAATACAAGAAGTGGGTAGTAAAAAAAGCATAACGACTGCTTGGGATCATGGCATCCACTGCTCTATTGCAGCGACTAGTGTTTGGCCCAGCCAGGCGCTGCGCTCCTAAACCCCTTATTTTGTGTTGGGAGCTCCTTCCTTAGCCTTCGATATCATTGTTGTTTTGGATTCTCCCCCCTCTTCAACGATTTTGTTACTCGTTGTGACTCTCCTTTCCTCTAAGTTAGATCTCATGATGGTTCCATTGACGACCCTGCTTGTTAAGCCTGTGGGATTTTCTCCTAGATCTATAGTTTCCTCTCATTTGAATCATGTCTACAATGGTGATTTAGGGTCATTTTCTTTTGTGACATGTGTCTTGTCTAATGATTTTAGATTGGCAAGCTCCTCCTCGGCGGCGCCCCTTTTGACTTTCAATGAAATTGTTAAATCTTCCTCTGGTTGCCCCCCTAGGGGGTCCTCCTTCTATGTCAGATCGAGATTCTTTAAAATATCTTGTTATTGGACCCCTCTCTTTAGGGATGTTAGTTCTCGAGGCTCCTATTTTCAAAGTATCAATTATGGTTGAGACGATAAGTGAGGCCAAATTCTTCTCCAAAGTTGGATTAATATGAAGGTTATTTGAATTGTGGCCATGATCCAGGTGGATATTGGTGGCCACCCGCCAAGTCCACTTGGACCCCCACCATTGTTTCTTTCAGCTTTTCAGTTTCCTTAATTGTAGCACAATTTACTATTTTTATTAATTTTTTGGGTCCTAAACGCCTGGAGTCATTTTGAGGCCCTAAACGACATTTTTTGGGAAAACTGGGAGCAACATGGGTCTATGGATCAATGTTGCTCTTCCCAAAGTTGTAGTTCTCAGATAGATCTTTCTAACGAGATATTGTACGCATCAAACGAAGATCGTATGCCAAAGTTACGACCCTGTGAAGTTGATGTCCCAGTTTACCCAAACAAGGTCCAATGTTTGGCGTTTCATCTTCTAAGGTTAGGTTTTTGTATGTTTAGGGTTTTCCATTGTTTCTCAATAATAAATAGGCCTTCGAGCCTCATTATAACACAGTTCAGAGGCATGTAGCCACCACATCTCTTCTTAGAGATAAGCTACCATTGCCCTAGCTATTTATTTCCATTTTCTGTTTGTAAGCATATCTCAGTATTTTACATTAATGAAATGAAGTATTATTTCCGTTGCATCTTTGTGTTTATGGTTATCTCTATAATTTGTTGTGTTTCTGTTTAAATCTGGATTAGTGGTATCAGAGCGGTCTGTTTTTTCTCTGTTTTTCTTTGCATGTCCGCAACGAGGTCGAGATATAAGGAGTTAGGGCTTGAACTTGTCGAACCTTTGCAAGATCAGCCTTGCAAAATCTAACGGCCTCCCATGGCGGATGAAAAGAAAGACGAGGGAGCAAGATATCCTATCAAAATCTTGCTCGAAGAAGCCCTCGAGCGACAAAGGAACGTGATGATGGACAACTTTGCACAGATCCTTCAGCGGCTACCCAGGAGCGATGCATCGACTTCCCACAGCTACTCTGGAAACGCCACACCGTTTAAGGTACAAGTTAATTTTGAAATCCCCATATTCGAAGGTCAGATAGACGCAATTGTTGTCGATAAATGGTTAAATCTGCTAGAGGGTTATTTTTCTGTTCATGATTTTTCCAGTCGGGAAAAGATTATTTTCGCTCTTCTCAAAGCAGCCCCCCACGTCAAGGACTGGTGGGAAACCTAATGCGAACAAAAGGATGAAAGTAACAGCTCACTATTTTCAGCCGCACCCAACTGGAATTCATTCCAGGATTCCATCAAGGAGTAGTACTACCCTGTCGGAAGCTATGAGGATCAATACATAAAGTGGACCACGCTGCGGCAAGGAAGGGACCAAGATGTGCCGGAGTTTACGAATATTTCCATACCCTTCGCACAAAGTTGGGTATCAAGGATTCGGAGCAGCATTTGATACTCAATATCGTGGCTGCCTGCACAAGTACATCCAGGAAGAAATAGAGTTCCTGAACATCTCCTCGCTCGGCACGGTTTACCGATATGCCGTCAAGGTTGAGAAAAAGTTTAAACAGAAGAAGCGAGACTTTGGATCTACAAATCTGAAGCAAGGGAAAGGTTCCATCAAACTGCAGAACAAAGGACAAAGCCAAGGCGGGGTGGCCCAAGACAACCCACCAAAGCCGCAAGCAAAGAACAGCGCCATGAAGCCGAAAAAGGTCACGGGAAAATGGTGTGAGTTCCATAAGAGCTCCACTCACAACACAAGTGAGTTTCGGGCCAAGCAGTCATTGGTGGCTAAGTTAAAGGTTTCAGAATCAGATGCATGTTCCGACTTTGAGTCAGAACCCAACAAGGGGTATGACAAAGGGAAGTTGATTATCGATGCAGAGCCCAATGCCACCGTTGCCACCACGAAGATCCAAAAGGAGGAACCCGAAGATCCAAAGGAGGAGGAGTGTCTCTTCCACTCCCAGATGTGTGTAAAGGGATCCTCGCTACAGTTCATTGTCGACAGAGGGAGCCAAAAGAACCTCATTTCGGCAGAGGTTGTGAAGCGGTTGGGCTTACCGACCACAACACATCCACAACAATACACCATTCGGTGGCTTCACCAAGGACATGATCTTCGTGTGAGCCAGCAGTGTCACCTTCCATACAACATCAAACCCTTCACGGATGAGGTATTGTGTGGAATTGCTTCCCTTGAAGTTGGTGATGTATTATTAGGACAACCATACTTGTGGAAGCGATACGCTGTGTATGAATCAAGGCCCCGTGCTGTTATTATTACTTTGGGAAATAAGTTGTACATGATACTGGAGGTAGCACCGCCTACCGCCATCTCTTTGGTTACTGCAACACAATGTAGTAAGCTCATTTCCAAAACCGGGAAATTTGTTTTCCTGATGATATGCCCTCAAGGAAAGAAGAAGACAGTGGCCACGACCTCTAGATAGGGCCCCTCCACATGACAACTATAGATGGACAAGGTCATGGAGGAGTATGAGGATATCTTCACCTCCCTCGCAGGGGTTCCTCTGCATTGTCAGGTCAAGCACTCCATCAATCTAACCCCAGGTGCGTCGTTGCCTAATGGACCAATCTATTGATGCTTCGTTATGGAGAATGATGAAATCAAGAGGCAGATTCAAGGAGCTGGTCACATCCAGCTGAGTTCATCTCCCTATGGGAGCCCAATCGTGTTGGTGCAAAAGAATGATGGGACTTGGAGACTCTGTATTGACTATCGGGCGCTGAACAAGATCATTGACCATAATAGGTACCCGATCCCACTAATTGATGATCTCCTGGACCAACTGAAGGGGGAAAAATATTTCAGCAAGATCGATTTGAAGTCAGGATATCACCAAGTGCCAATCGAACCCTCTGATGTGTGGAAGACTGCCTTCAAAGCCAAGGAGGGCCTTTTTGAATGGTTGGTTATGCCTTTCGGATTGACGAATGCTCCTGCAACCTTCATGAGGCTAATGGATGACATATTGCAGCCATTCATCAATCCATTTGTAGTGGTATACTTGGATGACATCCTGATCTTCAGCTAGAGTTGGGAAGAGCACCTCCACCACATCTGACAGGTTCTCTAAAAACTGTGGCAACACAAGATGTGTGCCAATTTGGAGAAATGCACTTTTGGAATGACCTAGGTTCAGTATCTAGGATACATTATTGATGAATGAGGGGTGCATGTGGATCGAGCCAAGATCCAAGTCATTTGGGATTGGCCATCCCAAACACTTTGACAGAGCTCCGTAGCTTTCTGGGTCTTTCCAATTTCTACCGCATGTTCATGTTGGGATTCTCTCATATCACTTGGCCCTTGAGTCAAGTCATTAAGGGAAGAGTGAAAGCAAAATTGTTTTGGTCTGAATCTCAACAAAAGGCATTCGTAGAGTTGAAACATCGCCTCTGCTCTGCACCAGTGCTCACTTTACCAGAATTGCAACAACAATTTGAGATCGAGATAGATGCCTATGACTATGCCATTGGGGCAGTCCTTACTCAATTGGGGCATCCATTGGTATATCACAGTGAGACACTTTCAGACATAGTCTGGAAGTATCCCACTTATGACAAAGAGATGTATTCCATTGTGCAGGCTTTCTGACAATGGAAGCATTACATTTTGGGGAAGGAAACGGTCATCCACGCAGACCACCGACCCCTGCAGTTCATATAGACACAAGGAAAGTTGCAAAATGATTGCCATCGAAAGTGGTCCACATACCTGCAACAATTCCATTTGAATATCAAGTATAAGAAGGGCAGCACCAATAATGTTGCAGATTACCTCAGCCCACCACCGATCATGGCATTAACCACCGTGCTCAACTCTTGTGGGCACGAGACTTCTGATTGGCCACTTCTCTATAAAAGCAACGCAAAGTTTGGCCACACATACCAGATGCTCTTGGAGGGTCAGCAAGTTCCAGATTTTAACCTCCAGGATGCCTTGCTATGCCATCTGGGACACCTTTGTGTTACTTCAAGCGAGCGTGCCAAGATGATTTGGGAAGCACACTATAGTCGGGCTGTTGGGCATTTTGGGGTCGAAAAAACGGTGGCAGTACTGCAGAAGTATTTCTATTGGCCGAATCTTCGACATGATGTCGGGAAGTAGATCAGATCCTACACTGCCTGTGCCATTGCCAAACCAACATCAAGAAGCAAGGCCTCTATACCCCGCTGCCTACCCCTAATCAGCCTTGGGAATCCATCTCCATGGATTACATGTCAGGCCTTCCTTCCACTAAGCATGGAAATAACTGTGTTTTTGTGGTCGTCGACAGGTTCTCGAAGATGGCCATTATGTCGACCTGCAAGAAGAATATCATAGCAGAAGCCATTGCTAAACTCTTCTTTGAACGAGTGTGGGTGCACTTTGGGATCCCACAGTCTATCATCTTAGATCAGGATAGCAGGTTCCTCAGTACATTTTGGTCCAGTCTCTGGTCGATGTTGGACACCAAACTCACTAAGTCCACAACCTTTCATCCTCAAACTGATGGCGAGACAGAGGTCTTCAACAAGATGATTGTACACATTATGCACATGTACAACTCAAAGCATCCATGCACATGGGATGAGAGCCTTCCTATGTCAAACACAGCTATAACTAGGCTCTCCACAACTCGACAAGCCACAACCCTTTTCAGGTGGGCTTGGGATTCTAGCCACTATGTCCCATTGATGTGGCCATACCATTTGCAGCTACTCATGCAGATTCAGGTCATGTCCAGTCCGAAACAGATAAGGAAAACAGCTTCATTGAGCACATCCAACATATTCGCCAACAATTCCATGACATTCTCGAGAAATCAAATGCCAAGTACAAGCATGACATGATCAACAACGGGTGCCACACAAGTTTCATGTGGGCGACAAAGTCTGGTTGCATTTGCAAAGGAACGCCTTACAGGAGCCTATCGGAAACTCAGGCCACTCTGATATGGTCCTTACACCATTACCAAGGCTGTGGGAGACAATGCATTTGAGCTCAACATTCCCCCATTCCTTGGTATGCACCCAGTGTTCAATGTGGACTGCCTTTGGCCATACTTTCCACCACTACTAGACACATCCGACATTGTAGAACAACTCACACCCACAGAGTTAAATCCAGATTGCATGGAACAAGCTGCACTGGTCAGATCATGGACACACAAATCAAGCACACTCACCAGCAGAACATCCAACTGTATCGAGTTGTTAAAGCAGGCCAACTCCTTCACCAGGGCAAGTGGCTCACCAGGGACCAAGTTCAGCAGAAGTTTCCTCATCTCATGGAGGAACTCAACGCAATGGGGACCATTGCTTCCTAAGGGGGGAGGAATGATCCATGGATATTGGTGGCCACTGGCCAAGTCCACTTGGACCTCCACCATTGTTTCTTTCATCTTTTCAATTTCCTTAATTGTAGCACAATTTACTATTTTTAGCAATTTTTTTTCAGGTCCTAAACTTTGAAGCCCTAAATGACGTTTTTTAGGAAAAATGGGAGCAACATGGGTCCATGGGCCGATGTTTCTCTTCCCAAAGTTGTAGTTCTCGAATAGATCTTTCTAAGGAGATATTGTACGTGTCAAACGAAGATCGTATGCCAAAGTTACGACCCCGGGAGGTTGATGTACCAATTTACCCAAATGGGGCCCACAGTTTGGCGTTTCGTCTTCTAGGGTTAGGTTTTTGGATGTTTAGGGTTTTCCATTGTTTCTCAACAATAAATAGGGCTTCGAGCCTCATTGTAACACAGTTCAGAGGCATGTAGCCACCAAATCTCTTCTCAGAGATAAGCTACCATCGCCCTAGCTGTTTATTTCCATTTTCTATTTGTAAGCATATCTCAGTATTTTACATTAATGAAATTAAGTATTATTTCCACTGCATCTTTGTATTTATGGTTATCTCTGTAATTTGTTGCATTTCTATTTAAATCTGGATCAGGCCAAGGTTGGTTGACCTTCACTCCTAGATCTCAAAGCAATGGACCCATTTTATTTCTGACGAAGTGAACATCTATCCTCTAGCGAGAGGATTTTTCATAGTGGTTTTCAATAATGCTAAAGATATATCTCAAATCTCGAACTTTGGTTCGTGGTTTTGGGGTAGCATAGGGATCTCCATGCAACCATGGTTCCTAATGCATGAATCTCCTATTTCCTGCATCTTCAACAAAATTCCAACTCCTCAACTAAATTTGTTACACACAAGCACTCCAATCCTACAACATCACCCTCATCTCAATCTTCAAATGGAGATTTAAATGTTTATTTAAATCAACCGCTATTGTTCATTGATAATTAATTGTTTAGCCCTTCTTTCTTTGAGCTAACTAGTCCCAACGTGCTCTGCATATGGTAATATAAATTGTACAGCCGTAATAGGAATCCCCTTATGGTCACCGGAAAGCCACAACAGAAATGAAATACCTGCTAGTAACAATTTGGTTGAGTTTACATTTTCCTACAGCCACCTAACTCATAATCCCATCTCATGTTAAAATTCCTCAACAATAAGCGGTTTAATAAAAAGAGACGCAAGATCATCCGAATGAAGAGGCGATAACTGGGAAATATTTTTGTTCTGTTTTAATTTGTTTCATTTAAAATTAAGGCTGACTCAGCCATTGTTAGTTCTTAAATTAGGCAAACAGGTTAAGTTAGGATTAGTTAAGAACTGTTTGAAGAAACTATTGAGCAATTGTTTCATAACTGAGGAACAGTTCCTCGAACTATAAAAGAAATTGTTAATGATGTATTGAAAAGGAAACAAGAAAGAAGAGTAGAAAGTAGCCAAATTAGAGTATGATTGTAAGCCTACGGGCATAATGTAAAAGAGGCCACTGATATTAGAAGAGCAGCCCAGAGAGAGAGACAGAGTATCAATGTGTAATCCTTTGTTTATTTGTTATATGTAGAGATTAACTTAAACCAGTATAAATGTGTGTGTGAGTGCTTGAATGTTGAATTTAATATGAGTCAGGGTTTCTGTACAATATAATATATATGTGCATGCGAATTCGGAAAACACAAAGAGGATAGTGATTACACAGAGAGGAAAGAGTGAGAATGAGGCAGAGGATCCTGATGGATCATTGAATCCATTCGAAGGAAAGACCAAAGAAATGCTTGAAGCGTTTGTGACTAAGGAATCACCGAGTCTAAGCTCAGGAGAGAAGAGTTGCATGGTGGAATAGTGGAGGACCAGAACCATTGAGGAACCTAAAATCACAGAGAAACATTGGGGAAGTGTTATAAGACCCAAATAATAGAGGAGTGAAAGATTGAAGAATCGGTGCTCAGGGACCGTTGGATCTGACTGGTCAACGGTTGAGATCTAATCACAGAGAAAGGGCGAATTTTTAACTATTACATTGGAGGAACACAAAAGGGCATGAATAACCCCGACCTCGAGCAATCGCCGATTGCGATAAAGCGAAAGAGCGAGGACTGTTGGATTTGTGGGGAGGATCAACGATAGGGATTTAAATCAATGGGATTTAATCGGCGAATGCCGACATGATCATCAGAGTGATCGCTTCCCAACATTTAATGGTGTTTATCGGCAGAGGAGTATTGATGCAAGCTATAAGGCGGATCCGATAATATATAGATGCAATTTAATGGGATTTGAAATTCGTTATTGTGTTATCACATATCGGATGCGATAGAGGCATGTGTTAAAGGAACCCGCAAGAGACGACGACTGTGATTAGCGATAAAGGAACCTCGAGAACTGTGCAAAAGCTATGGAATAGGCAGAAAAAAGGTATAAATGACATGTTTATGTGTATTTCCCTTATAAAGGGTTTGTAATGAAATAAAGCACTGATACGTTGTTTTCATGTGTAAGTCCAACCTTACCATAAGGAAGTGTGGGAATTGATTATATATGCGGTGTAAGGGTTAATGGAAAATTCATGAGGAAAGGATGGGTTTATCAAGACTGGGCTATTGTAATGAATTTGTTCCACCGAGGTTTATTTAAAGGGCCCTTAACTGGAAAGTTTTGAAGACTAGTACACGCAGGTAACCCTGTTTCAGGTAGCTTTGCGTCAAAAAGCAATTCAACTTGGTTTAGTTTTATCTTCTTTCCGCTTGGGTTTTATTCATATTGTCCAACATCGTGCAAACCCCAATCTCACACAATCCTAATATGACTTCAACATAAAGACATTGTCCTCCACCTTGGTTGTTCCTCTTCGTCCATCAACAAAATTTGATTTTGTCTATTCCAGATACAAAGACCTCCTCTATTACAGCTTTACATTGGACAACAGCAAGAACCGATTTCCTCTCCTTATGCCTTCTCACACTTACCTTCCTTGAGTCTTCACCAAACTCATTTCCCATTTGGACATAGCATCAACTCTAAGAATGAATCTCTTTCATTCTACAGACTTTAAACACACACTCAAGACATTATTAGAGGAGATTATCACGATCAAAGCACAATTTGATGTTATTACTTGTCAACATATTTACATGGAAAAGAACACTCTTTTCGATCAACTTTCCAAGGAGGGCGTGAAGTAGGCTTGCAGGACACGGTTGATATTTGAACATGTTGGTGATGAACACTACCAGTATCATTATCGCCCTTTTGTAGATCTCCAGACGTCTGATCCAAGAACAGATTAGCACACTTTTTTATTTTCATTGACATAACACAGACTTATCCTGTGAACATAGATTTTGACAGCTTTATAGTTTTTGTTCATGGACAATGATATTTATCGACAATTTTGTACTTATATTAGACATTGATGAACAATTACATTACATTTTTTTGACAAACTTATGTGCGGTTGTATCACTAAAATGTTTGTTGAGTGATTAAACAGTCACAATTTTTTATATGCCATATGCATTTACAACATGTAATTTTCACTATTTCAATAATGGAAATTATGACTTTTCCTAAGAAAAAAATAAAAAGTATATGCAATCGCATACGAAAATGAAAAAAGTAAATTTACTTTAATTACGTAGAACTAGTTTTGATCCATATTCAATCTCGATAAAGAACAAGTTATCGAATTTGGAGAGTTATTCAATTCGAGTTAAGAAAATTTATATCCAAATTGTATATCCACGTTATTGAGGATGCAAAATTTCAAATTTAGCTATCTTGATTTTAATTAAGTTTAGGTATATAGTGTTATATATAATTATTCTAACAAAAGTAACTTTAAAGGTGAGAGATAACAAAATTAGCTTTAAAAAAATAACTTTAACATTAAAACATAATTCAACAAGGGAGGTTGCAGGGTAGTAAGTCCTTGCCTTGAGCAGGGATTGAAGGAAGAAACACATAACTAGTGGATATAAATAAATTGCACCAATCCAATACATTTTCAACTGAGGTGCCCAAGTCACAAGTCACAAGAAAGTGTTGATCTTTAATGCGATGTAAATAATCCTCACTAATCGCTAATCCCAAGGCTAATTCTTGTACTTGTGCTCTTTACATAAGCGTTGAGGTCCCAAATGAAACATAGAACAAATGCTAGTGACTTTTGAGTTCAAACTCTATCAACTATTAAACTTCAATACATATAAGCGTAATGGGTATATTATGCAAATACGAAATCCTAGTTTGTTCGACGCCATGGTTCTTTTACGAGGAGCAGAGCATATTCTTTTCAGTGTTGAATATAAAGAGCACCATAATAATTCTTAGATGTTTATGAAAGACTCTAAGTCAATGAAAGTTGATTTAATATCTGTTGGGTTGTGTTATATTCTTTCCACATAGTTAACAGGGGGTTTGAGGGGTACCCGTAACCCCAATTTATGGGTTCTGGGGCAGCGCCCCGGAAAATTTTGGTTTTGGACCCTATGTTAGGTTGGGCGGACCCACCTATGGTTTTGTGCATGATTTTCGCACATGTTTTTTGGGACGCGATGGTTTTCGCGTCCATGCGTATTGGACGTGATGGTTTTCGGTCCATGGTATGGATGCTTCGGCATGTATAAATATGTATTGTAACATTGAAAGGAATATAATGAAAAATCAAGCTGGTAGTCCCGGTTTTGGGATCCAGGGGAAAATCTCTGTGTATACGTGTTTTATGTGTTATGCTCTCGCATTTTTATTTTTCCTATGATTTAGAATTCGTATGCAGGTAATTTCTGTATGGGGTTAAAACCTACAATATCTAGTAAAGTTAGCTTGCTTATTCTGATTGTCCAACTTGTCAAAATCTTCATATTAACAAATAGTGTTTCTTTCTAAAATATTCATACCAGCAAATAGAGTTTCATTCTAATAGATTTATGACAAGTGGGGCCATGATCATATTCATGTCACATAAAGAAGTAAATCAAACAACAATTATATTTCAATTGTGATAAAAATACATGCATTGCTACAAAGCTCTCTAATAAGACCGTATAAAATTAGACAATTCTCTTGATTTGACGTTAGAAAAAGCTTTGAAATACATAGATCTGACAGGCTTCTTCAATTGAATTTAGGCTTCTGTGATCCATATCAAATTTTTGAAGATTCTTTGGTTCGAAACGCGTCGACAAAAGTATCTCTATGTGATTTTCACCGAAGAATCTAAAAAAAAAAAAAAAAAAAAAAGGCTTCTTTGAGCTAATAATTTAGCACAAAAAACATTTGAGTACTGAAGAGCCAATTTTAATTCACATAATGATTTAGCACATAAGCCATTTGAGGTAAATGTTATTGAGAGCTCTTCGACCTTTCGTTTAAAATTTGCAAGCCCATATACATGTGCGCAAATACCAAATGAAAATGATAAAAAATAGAGCTTCAGTTAGAGAAATTGATCGAAGCAAGCGAATAAAAGGCCTATTAAAATGAGGCGAGCAAATTAGAAAAGATTTGCAATCTTAGAATTGAGACTTCTGTGATCTGTCATAGTTATAAGAATAGCTTCGGCGTGAATCACATAAAAATGACCTTTATCGACGCGTTTCGAACCAACTAGTGTGGTTCATCGTCAGGACAAGTTGAAGACACAGATCTGGCCTAGCAAGTTAAATAGACTGAGCAGAGACTCCAACGGCTATATAACGACTACTTTTGACCCTAAGACCCAGCCCAACTTTTATTAATAAATTTAATATTATTATTATTTTTATAATATTAAATTGATAAAACAATATTTTTTTTCTAGACATTAGTGAAATTAGGAGTGTTGACTAGAAACTTACGTAATTTATTTTATTAGATAACATTAGGTTATTAATAAATTAATATTAATGGTTATTAAAAATTAACTATAAGTTTGAACGATATCTTTTTTATTATTATTACTTTTATAATATTAAAATTAATAATATAATACTCTATTACTAGAAATTAGTAAAATTAGTTATAATGAATAGTAATTTACCTAATTAAATAACATTAAGATATTAATAAACTAGTACTAATAGTTATTATAAATTTATTGATTGATTAAGTGATTGTTACATAAATAAATTACCTATTCTTATTTCAAAAATAATAATAATAATTTCAAAGGTAATTTAAAAACAATAATAAAATAAATAATTTCAAAGGTGATTTAAAAACAATAAGTATTTATTTAATAAATTAAAAACTAAATATATACATGAATTATTTAC
>APFE030806648.1:166748-214178 GCA_000404065.3 Pinus taeda | reverse complement strand
AACTTGTGAGGAGAGATTACCATCCTTTCTTGTTTCCATATTGGGAGTGGGTGAGTTTGTCAAAGTAGAGGAAATCTCTTGTTGGACCCTGGGAGGAGCTTGCACAACACCAAGGCTCAGGTTGTAATGGTTCCTTTTTTGTTCCTTTAATACAAATAAGTCCATTCTTCTCAATGATTTGTTGTTAATGAATTATTTCATGTACTCCTTGGTCTATATGATGAATATGCTTTGTTTTATGAAATATTCAGGTGTTATGTAATCGTTTGACTGTTAGTGTATGCAGGTCTTAAAGTGAAGGAGGAGCTCATCTGGATCAGCAAGGCTGGACTGCTACAACAAGCGTTAGATTTGAGGTAGGATCGAACAACACTTGGTTTCTCATAGAATGATGTATATTTAGAGAAGGATTGCTCTTGTTTGTCTTGTTTGTCACTAGAGAGTCTTAGACTCCTAGGGAGGTTAGGTTTGTCCGCAAAAATAACTCTTTCCGCATGACAATTCTGATATTTGATTGAATGGTCATTTTTCCAAGACTAAAGTTGTTTTATAACTAAGGTCATTCATTAATTACGACCACACATTACTATTGTGGGAAAGCAAAAGAGATGTTTGTTCCTTTTGCACAGTTAGCATTTGCAATTGAAACATTGCAAACATTGTGTCAATGACAATGACTCTTCTGTAGAGGTCTAAACGTGCAAGATGCTTCTACCCAAACTACATGTCCATTTTGAGTTTTAGGAGCCCTTTAGCAATACTCAACAAGAAATTGGGAACTAGGAGAGTTTTCTCAAGGATGAAGAGGGTGCTAGTTCGATTGTATGCAATAAAAGATAACATAATTTACCCTGAGAGACCTCTAAAAATTGCACATAAGGTGCACTTATATACAGGAAATAGAGAAGTTGAAACTACAAAACAAAAAGAAGAGATATCTTGCAAAATTCCTTACCAAAATGCATGATGTGCCTTACCAAAATGCGTGTTGGCCCTATCAAATTGCTCGCTCAAGCAAATCCCGGTTGCTCTTGATGAGCCCCTCTACAATCCATATTTGCACTAAATTCTCCAGAGAAATTTCAGAAACTTCATGATACATAACACATCATAGGAAGCAATTTGTTGACATTTGAACTGGGCAAAGCATCATAGCTCCATCTTAAGCATTGATAGAGTTCTTTATGAACTCACATCATAGCTCCATTTTAAGCATTGATAGAGTTACTTGTGAATGTTAGGATAAGTATTATAAACGAAGCATCTACAATTTTCCTAGCAAACTCCTCTATATCCAAAGAAACATAAACATTTCTATATTTTAAGTACCTAGGAGAAGTTATACCTGTGAAACTTGGTTGAGTGTTTCCAATCCATCACAAATTGGATTCAAAACCATTATTGCTCACACCTTGATTTACTGTAATCAATGTGGGGCTTGTACAAAGAACACCATTCGTTCTTGGGACCAAACTACAATTCCTACTGTAATCTTCTAAGCTACTTATATTTATCGGATTTAGGCGATTCCTTTTCTCTCATGGTTAGACACTTGCAATCCATGTAGACATTATAACATTATATTATGACAAAACCTCAACAAAGTGATTTGTGAAATAATTTTGAACCAAATATTTAATCTACCACCTATGGCCATGTGGGACCCTCATGGATCCACTTGCCTCACCACTCTATTTTCCACAACATGCCCTAATTCCACTTGCTTCACTGTATTTTCCATAACATGTCATGAAATACGTGGATGAAGACACATGAAGTTGTGGCATTCAAATATGATTGTATGGAGTAGTTATATGTCTCGTTGGTAATATTCGTGTCAATCAACAATGGTGGATCTACCCAACGTTCAATGGCGCACTTTGTTTTTCTATGAAAATAATTGGTGCATAAATAGTCGTGAAACTAAGGAGAACTCACCCTGTCTAAGAAGCGTGGCGCGTACAAAGGAAGTTGTCGGGTTTGAACAAAGGAAGTTGCAGGGTTCGAGATTCAATGGCGCACTCTATTTTGTTATGAATAAGTGGTGTATAAATATTTGTGAGACACCCCTTCCATATGCCCTTTATCATCCCATTTTCAGGAAGACAAAAATGAAAAGACCAAGAATTACCTCAAAATCCCTTCCATATATCCTTTATTGCCTCATTTTTAGGAACACAAAAAGAAAAATGTCAAGAATAAACCCAGAAAAAGGGATATGCTTACCTTGTTGCTGGTGGATATCATGTTGGCGAAGATGTTGCTCTCGATGATACCTTCACTCGGTAAGTTTCTTATGCCTGTGCTTTGGATATGCATCTTACGTATCCCTCATTCCACAACTCACCCATTCATTTCAATAGGCTTCCCCGTCTGTTGCCATTGTTTAGGATTGCTTGCTAGCATTTCAAAGATTTTTTTATGAAGGAAGTTGTTCCATGCTATTGGAGTTCAATCAGTAGCACTGCCAACAACACAAGATGAAGTAGTCCCAGTTATAAATCCCATTACAGGTGCAAGTGATTTGGAACCCGTTGATATGAATTGAGTTTATGTGATTCTAGAGGTACATCTAATTCCATAATAGCACCCATGAGCCTCCACCTATCATGCTAATGTAAAACGAAAGAAGATAAATGCCTCATACTTTTGTTGTGAGTCTCAAGGGTATTAATAGGATTCAAAGCTAGGATTTTGGAGCTTTGTAGAATGAACCTTTAGAGCTTTCTTTGTATAAAGATTAAGGAACATTATTTTCTACGAGTTGTAGATTAACAAGTGAGCAAACTAGTTTATTGAAATGAGAATTACAGTTTGTATTTTTGGTTTGTGGTTGTTCTCCTTTTGGTTCTTGTTGTGTTTGGGTAGCAAGGTGGATTTGTTGATGCATGCTGGCCAAGTGGCAGAGTAGACAACGGAACTTGGCATGCTGATTCCAAGGCTTGATCATTGTTTTTTATAACAATCATCATCATTGTTTTTATATTCTATACATGACTAAAGGTACTTCTAAAGTCAATTTAGGATAATTTATTGTCACATGATATATATTGTACATAATTCATTTCAATTTCCACAACATAGGGTTTGGAAAAAAAAAAAAAAAAACTATTGATATCAACAAACAAATAAAATAACTTGAATTCACAAAAGTAGAATCACACTACTCAAATCCATGCTTAAACTCTACTTTTATTTCTATTAGCGACAATTCTACCTGAGCGTGAAATGAAGTGGCGATGCAATTTAATCATTATTATGAGCTTTGAAATGAAGTGGTGATGCAATTTAATCATTATTATGAGCTTTGAAATGAAGTGTTGATGCAAGTTATTCATCTTACTATACCTACATATCTAACTTGAATACTTTTTAAAATTGTATAGCTCTATATAGATTTTCTATCCTTTTATAGCGATTCAATTCAATTGGTTATAGTCATACAAGTGTGGCAATTACAAAGGAATGAAGAGGAAATTGTCTAAGAGTGTGACAAGCTAGAAGCATAAGAGGCCATCACGGGGGTTGTAGTTACAACAGTGAAGCTATAAGAGAACATAAAGCTCAATGAGAAAGGGATAGGCGCTTGCTAACTGCATGGGATTGATGAAAAAAACCAAAAATGGAAAACAATAATGATTTAATTACGTATTAAATGACCAGGACAAGATGAGAAATTTACAAAACCAAGGACAAACCACAAGGTGCCTACAAGTGGCTTGACCATAAAGGAGAGGAAGGAAGGATGATTCACTTGCAAAGTGAAGGCAAGTTGTAGATGCAACATGTAAATCAAATGGTGTTTCTCTTCGACATTGGCTACAATGACTCTGGTAAGCTTCCAAAAACTTAGATGGCATATCAATGTTAGATTCAACAACTTAGTCCATGATAATTGTTATTTTGACAATAAATCATACATGAAACATGCACAATTTATTGTGTTGGTTAAGAGCTCTACTCGACCCTAGTTTACTGTGTTGGTTAAGAGCTCTACTCATCCCTAGGTTACTGTGTTAGTTAAGAGCTCTCCTCGGCCAAAACTGACTGCCTGAAGTGAAATGAAACAACACCAATACCGCAACACCAACACAACAGTTCTGGATCAGTGGTCGACAACAGTAGCAGTGGTTGACAAAAATGATAATGCATTGACAAGTGTGGTTGACAACAATGACAACGCATTGCGAGGTGTAGGTAGGAACAATATACAGTGGTGAGTCATGTGTAAACCACATTGCCTCCCTTTAGAAAATATAAGTTCATGTAATTTTAACATAAAATGCTCACCTTCTAATGTTAGCATTAATCAATTGAAACAAAAAAACTTTCCAAATGAATCGAAACTTAACCTAAGCTTGCCCAGATCTTACCTCGACATGAGGCCAAATAAGATCTCTAAATTCCTAAGTAGGTGGAATAACAGTTGTAAATGTCTTATTGGCTGTAAAAAAGTAATTTATAGAATATAACCTTAAAACTTTAAGCTATTTTTTGAATTGAAGCTTCTATGATCCATATTGATTAAAGAACAAAAATTTTCGATAAAAATCACATAGTATAAATTTTTTTCCGAACCAAATATTTTTGTCCTTTAATTTTAAGCTAATTCACTTAATTTTTACCTTAATTTTTGTGCAAAATAATTAAGAAAAAAAATTACAAAAATCCCTACAACCTCAAAAGAACAAAGACTAATAAAAAAATTGAAAGAAATCTGTCTTACAAAATTGACCACTAAAAAATGGTTTCCTCCAAAGAAAAATCATATATATATATATATTATATATAATATATATATATATATATATATATATATAATATTATTATTTATTATTTTTTTTTCTAAGTTATGCTAATTCTATTAAGGTAAGAAAACTATCATACACAGAGGGTGAAGCCTGTACTTAGCTATGCCAGAGGAAAGGCATCAACCAACAAAAAAGCTAGATTTGAACTGCGCAGAAGGGAAACCAGTTCTTAACCGAAGTTTCTCAAAAATATGATCTTGTTGCCCGCGTAGGGGAAACCAGCAAATTAACAAGTTTTGCATCATTATATCTGAGGAGACTAAAAAGGTAAACCCAACTAAAGAGCCTAAAATTTAGTGTTCCTCAAGAAAAAAAAACCATTAAAAAACAAAAACTAAAGAACAAAGTCCCAATGAACCTGAGTCACGTGGCAGCTAAGTGGCAGTCTACTAGGCAGGCGCGTGGCACATTAAATGGCAGCAAGGTGGCAGACCAGGCGGCGAACATATGGCATCGAGGTGGCGGCTAGGGACGTGGCAACGATGGAGGATGCTCCTCCACAATGAAGCATTTGTACTCGTCCATGGCCCCACTTGCCAGTGGCGTAGTCTCCATGTCGCCTGTTTGCACCTCTAGTTGCTCTTCCTCGATGATGCAACAGTATTCATCGATGACCTAATTCATCTACGAAGCCGTTTCCACTTCCTTCCCTGTGCGTCTAGTTGGCAGCTCTATGCTTCGCTCCCCTGCACCCTTGAGACTCGACTGTGCCAGTTCTGTTTTGGCCTTGCGTTTGTTGCTCCCTGCAGTGGTGCGTCCTCCCGCAGCAATGCCTGAGAGCCTCATTGCTTCAGTGTGACCATCACCCATTGCTCTGTGTTCCTCAACTGCTGTGATTCGATTGCCAACCTTAGAGTCTTGTGCCTCCGAATTTTGCTTCTCCTCATGAAAACTAATGGTAATAGTGGCAGTGATGAGGGGCTGGTTCAGGGCAGAGCGAAAGGTAAATTGAGCGTTTTGGGAGTGTGGCTGAGGAGCTAGTGGAGTGCTTCTGGGAGAAGGACCGGAAGTGGAGGGAGGCGTAGCAGAGGCCCTCGAGTGGAAACAACCTCTGCCACTACGTGTATTGGGGTAGTGGCCAGTGTTCTGCTTAGCCAGAGAGGAGGTGGTCTCTGAAGCAGAAGAGTGCCTGGAGCGACTCAAGCTCCCTCCGTTCCCACCTCTGCGGCTGCACATCCTATGGTGCACCATCCTTTCTGCAATTGGAGGCGAGTTTTGGTCCAAATTAGGCACAGTGGGCTGTAGCGTTGTAGCGGAGCTAATAGGCAATTCTACAGAGGGATGAGCTACCAATGCCGAGGGGATGATAATTTGCAAATTCAAGCTGTGGGTGAAATGGATGCCCGAGCCAAAATTGATGCGGCAATAAAGATTACAACGTCTCCCAATGGTTATGTGGGAACTGGGCGCTGTCACTGCATGAGGGCAGAGGCATTGCAGGGGCTAAGGTTGCAGAGGAGGAACGACAGGAGCAAAAGTGGTATTTTCCCAAGAGCCCATCGTTGCTTTAAGCGAGGTTGAAGTCAGTTATCAGAGTGGTGGCAGTGTTCATTCAAGGCGCATTTATGGCGATGGTTAATGCCATATTTGGGTCTCTGTGCTGCCTTGTGGGAGGCCATGTGCTCTCTCCAAACTCCAACCTAGTTGGTAGCCACCTCAGAGTCTGCTTTTTCCACCCACATCCGGTACATATACAATATTTAATAACAAATGCAAACTCTAATATATGAAAATAACAAAGCTTCATTTCCTATTCCAATTTCATGTAGTTACACAAAACTCAATTATCCAGCTATAAATAATTAACAATATTTATTATCTTTACCACGAGATTCCGTAAATATCTTTAAGTTTTAGAATAATAAATATCAAATCCACTTATGTGTGTACATGTGTATATACACACTTTATGTGAATATATTATTGGATGTTTTTTTATTAATTCATATTATTTTAAATTTAATTAATGTTTTTTATATATGTAATATTTATATTAAAAAAATAGTTACAACTTATCAAATGTTTTTTATTTTTATTTTTATTGTAAATATTTTTGTATTATTTTTAGTACTACTGAAATAACTATAAAGTAGATAGTTTTTTCTTTAGAATTATATTTATGTTATTTTGTCATGACTGTAATAAATGTCATAAATAATCAAATTTGATAAATTTGATTTCAATCACTAATTTATGAGATGATGTCATTAAAAAAAAAATCATGGAAATTGATATAGTGTGTAGAAATGAGAATCATATTTTCATAGAGTGATGTAAATCTTAGAAGATAAACCTCTTATAATTATTTTTCTTAATGAATATGAGATCATATTTTTTGAATTTGTTGGAATTATCAGTATAGTAAATTATGAATTACTATAGTTTCATTGACTAAACATTAATAAAAATATTTTATTTTATCTTGTATGAATGAATGACACAAGATATTAAGTTTGGTGAACACTATCAGTACTTGAAATTCATACTCAAAATTAGTAAGACAAAACAAAAATGGCATTAAACAATGTCATTGTTATGAAACAACCATGTATTCTTACTATTAATTAAAAATTAAATTGTGACTTTTTTTTTAAATAATCATTAAAAATTATTTTATTATATATTAATTATATAAATTCTAAATAACTTTAAAATAGAAAAAGACAATTATCCTATTAATATATAAGAAGTGTGTAGCTACAGGTATGTGTGGAAAGGTACAGGAGTGGGGAGCGTGTAGGAGTAGCATGTCTTGAAGGAAGGTGAAATCTTTACACTAGATTTTCCAAAGCACTATTCATAAGTAGACCATGTCTATTAACATAATTATTTATATAAGTGAATTTAAAAATATATATAATAAATTTTTTATTAGATAATATTCTTTTATATCTTATCACATTTGAATTCAAAAATATAATTTTCCCTTCTTTAATCCATTTTAAATCTAAATTTGAATTCAAACCTACTAACCATGGTAAGTATGAGACTAAATTTTAATTGAAAAGCTTGTTTCTACTAAAGATACGTTAATATCAAGAAGTTTATTCACTCAATACAAGTTGTCATATTTTGAAAAACATGATATATGTGAAAGCAATTTAATTTAAAGTAGGGGAAGACTTGTGTTATAAAAATTCATATCAAGAAAATAAATTATGTAAATTATTTTTAATATGATCTCTTTTTTATATAAAGTAAGGATTAATTTTTGAATATATTGTATCGGATATATATATGGCCTTACGTGGCAAATGTACAGACTTAATAGAGGCACTTTTATATGAACATCTTGCGTGATGTTCTGGACAGTATACAATTATTTTTGCAGAACTTTTCCAAAATTTTGACTAAGCCCTCTGAGGCTGACAAATACAGCATATGCATCCTGCATCTATAATATGTAATTTTTCAAAGTTAATGAAAGATTACAATTTTTCCAGTGGAAAAAAGTAAGGATTATAACAATAAATTCAATATTGATTTTGTATTAGCTATATTTTAAATATAAATATTTAATTATTTGTTAATAAAAGACATTAAATTGAAATACAAATAGGAAGAAAAGGACTTTTACCTAACTTTTCCTCTCTGTTGCTTTCACTGGATGTGTTTTTTCATGTATCACATTAAAAAAAAATATATGTGTGCGGAATAAGTGGTGGAGAATGAAGGTATGTGGGCGAAATATGCAGAAGGGGGGATGTGTGTGGTGGTATGATCTATAATATGTAATATGTAATAAATTATGTAATTTATTTTTAATATGATTTTTTTTCTTTGTTAGTTTTTGGTTAAAGTAAGGATTATAACAATAAATTCAATATTGATTTTGGATTAGTCACATTCTAAATAAAATGATTTAATTTAATGTGTTGTTAGAATAAATGGATTTAGAGTCAAGAGACCAAAGTTGGGCTTGGCAGCTGGATTTAATTTTGTGTGTTGATTAGTTGATTTAAAACGTCAATTTTTTTGAAGACGTCGATGGTGTTTATATTGTTTATAGTAGTACTATGGAAGTCACGGGTGAAGGTAGACATACATATTTTTTATGGCATTATGGGGATGTGGATGAGATCAGACAGAGATAACACCTATGGTGATATATGGGCCAAGTTGGAGAATTCATGGTGGCATACCAATGATGAAATGGATTCTTGAAGTCCCCCGTGGTTGTTATTGAATAAAATTTTGCATTAAATGCCAACTACGACCTCTACATGTCTTAGAATTCACATTAAATAACATCGTTCAGACTTCCGGTCTTCATGGCCCAACAATGATATCTTGGAAACCTCCATGATTGGAAATGTTAGAAAATTCTCTGATTTACCGACATTATCCAAGGTATTTTCTTCAGTTGATGTTACCAAAATTGCATGAAAAAACATGTAAAAACCATGTATGCAAACATTTAAAGAATAAACAACATAAAGAAGATCATAAAGATAATGCACACAATGTTTGATAATAGAGTTTATCCAGTGTGAACTACGTTTACGGCCCCTGCTTCAATAATGAAGAGGTTTATTCATTCATCTCATAAAAAAGAAAGGCAAGTACATGGAAAAATACATCATTATACCTCCATTCCAGGGAGTGACTTGAAATTTAACTTCTTAAAACACAACAATCACAACATTAGCAGGTCTGTCTCATCCTCCTGATACTTTTCACTATAAACATTATCTACTTCTAAAAGGTACATTGTTGTCTCAAACTTCGTGCCCAACAATTAATGAAAAAGGCGGGTTTTTTTCCATGACCCCTGAGATTCGCTGCTCAGATACAAAATCTGACAGCATCATTGTGATCCTTGTGAAGTTTTGGTTCAAATAAGTATAAATTTGATCACATCTCGCCACCTACAATTCTGGCCCCTCACACACAACATCAAAATGGAATATGAGAAGATTCCAAGGAATATACCCTGAAGAATTATGCTCACAGGGTTCCACTGTCTAGGTTCTATCATCCCGTGTTGATCCATTCAATTTTAGTTCTGATCTCCTCCTCGACCTGCACTGATCCATTCACTTTGAGTTTTGGTCTCCTCCTCAACCTACGCTCGACCTCCGAATTACACACACTGCTTGGTTCCGCTCACGACTCTGACATCAGCTAAATGAATGTTGAGGGGTTAAATATCATTCTACTGATGGCTATTCTAAAGCTCGCCCCATGGTCCAATGGCAATTGGCTCGATTATTTTATGGACAATCTGAGGTCAAATACCCATGGTTCCAATTTTTTGCGACCGTTATGACAATGTGTTTTGTATTTCCCCTGATGCGGGTGAATAGGGAGGCGTTTCGAAAGATGGGGCAGGGGTGGTGGGAGATGGCGCGACACCTGCCCTCCCTGTACGTGATTATTAATGCCATTTGGAGGAGGGAAGCCAGGCATGCAGGCCATTACATTCTCCCGTTAGGTGCTTTTAAGGCTTCGGCTCTCGCACGCTACGACCTGCAAACGATGGCGGCATCCATGAATGTAGCAGTTAAGGAGTGGGCTAGTCGAGAAGAGGCAGAAGATTATAAGGAGGGACAGGGTATGGCAAGCGCAATTCATTTGGGTGAGGTGTTAAGCTGGGTTCGTGCTGTCAATTCCGAGCCTGCAGTAGAGATGTTGCATCTGGTTTTTGATAGTTTTCTGTGGAGCTTGGGGAGGTGGCCTCTGAGAAAATCGCCCCCAATCTCGGGTCTCGGGTGCATTGATCCTAGTTTGTGCAACGATGTGGAAAGGGGGGAGGGGGACATTGAAGGAATCAGCCTTTCCGCTCCTGTTCACTCATACTCCTTCTCTGTTGATTTTGGGCTTCATAGTTACGAGGTTGGCGGCATTCCTGCTGTCATTTTGTCCGGCACTGGTGGGAGGCATCTAAGCTTCTCTTTCCTTAACTCGAGCTTCTTACGCATTTACCTTGTTCTGTGCGTGGTCTCGGATAGAGGTGGGCGGAAGACAGGAGAGAAGAGTGTGGTGGGTGGCTTACATAAGTTTGAGGCCCTTCCTATCATGACTCGTCTTCGTCAGAGAATGGGCTGCCGCCGCGGCCAACCCAGGCAAGCCCCCACTTACTCCACTTCAGACTCGCCGGCCACTAGTGGGCTATTCACTGGGCGCTATCCGAGCACTCGTAGTGGGCGAGGAAGGCGTCGCGTCTCCAATCCGCCTCCAGGGCCTCCTTCAACAACTGGGTCAGCCATTTTTATGTTCAATAGTTCATTGCATCAACCGTGGGTCACGACACACATCTCTGTGGTGTTTTACGAAACCATGCAATTGGAAGGCTCGGATAGTCACACGGGAGGTTCGGGAGCCGCTATTAGTCCTCCCCCTGCGTTCCAGATCGGCATTGGTATGATGCCACAAACGGCACAAGAGGAACCAGATGGAGGCATTCGGGACGAGGAGATGTAGCCTGTTGATCCCGGTCCTTCTGCTCAGTTCATCGCTCCTCCTGTGGATGAATCGGAATTCGGCTGGTGCCGAATTATGGAGGAACGACCGACCGAATAGCATGCTTTTGTTGAAGGTGATCTCTCTGTTTTTGATCAGTTCTTGGTTATCCTTGGGCGGTTCCTTAGTTATCTGGGTTATGGGTCTCTTTCAGCTTCTAGTGTACTGGTTTCATAGTTTTGTTTGGGATGTATGGCCCTCCATGGGTGGTTTCAGAACATGGTCTTGGGATGTTTGGGATACCATGGGTAGTTTCAGGCATAAGCTGGTTTTTTGGAAAGATGGCTCGCCTTAGGGCACTGTAATGACCTCGGTCACCTTATAAATACCTTCTCTTTTTAATAGAATTAACTTTACCTAGAAAAAAAAAATGTGTTTTGTATTTAAACCGCCAACAAAAATGTTGCTAACTGTTCATTTTAAACAAACATTAAACTTTTCCCAGTAAAACCGTTGTCTACTGCTAGTTCCATTCAAACTATTTGGTATATAATTTTAAACACCTCTTACTCATACCTGCCAACAATTATGCCAAACCGTTACCGCTCATCCACCATCACCAATTATAATAACTGTTAGACTATATATTAATAGTTGGTTTGATTTTAATTATCCACCAACTGTTTGAACTCTAAATGTTATAACATAAACTTTGACTTGCCATTTGGTTAAATATATGATCTGAAATTAAAAGCTTGAAAGTTTCTTAAAAAAAAATTGCAAGTAAATCTATGTCTTGTGGGCAATGGATCAAGTTGAAAAAGCACATAAAATTAGTGTTTTTAGCTTAGTTTGTAGAAAAAAATTGAGAAAAATGAACCATAAATAACAACACAACACAACAATTTGATAACGGAGTTCACCCCCGAGGGTCCAACTTCCAATGTTGGGTCTCTTCAATTATATCCTCAAATATGAAATTACATTAGTTTACAGTGCTCATATTTCCAAAATAGTATTTCCAATGGATTCAAAATGCTCAAAAACCCCTATCTATGCTCTTCATGAGCTCAAAAATGTTAAAAAATGAGCAAAATATGCTTCTTGGAACCAAGCTTTGCTATATATTCTACAATTCTGTAAAATTGGCTAACCATTCTTTGTATTCTTCCTTTTCGTTGGTTGCTAAGCGATAAATTCGCCTAGGACCGACAAAATTCCCGCCGCAAAAGGTGCAACTTGTCACTTCATTAAAATGCACCATAACCCCTTAAGCGTTGATTTTTCCGCCCCAAGGGGTAGTCACATGACACGTGGTCAAGGGTCAGCTTAACCGCCCCCCCTCGCTAGCTCAACCCCTGCTCCAGAATTCGTTTGTCACATGGATTTAATATGGCCGGGGGCTAGGGCTAACGCCCGCCCCTGTCGACTTAGCTCTCGTTGTTTCTGCCAATGATCATGTGGCGTGTCACACATCCCGGGACCAGGGCTTAAATACTACCCTGCCCCATTGCGTCGTGCTCTTGGTCACATGATTGAAATGTAACAAGGGGCTAGGGCCAATCGCTCGACCCATTGTAAAATTCAAATAATATCACCACCCTTTATAACTCAAGAAATAATGGTATGGGGTAGTGGTAAGTCATTGACCCGTGAGGCTAGAGGTCTAGGGGTCGAACCTCACCAAGATCCTTCATCCCTCTTTAGATTTGGCTAACAGGCATACACCACGTGGTGGCCTATGATTGGCCACTACCAAGATACACCAACCAATAAAAATTCGACACCCAGTCCTGTAGGTACTTCCATGTGGTGGCACAATATTGGCCTGTACCACCCATTATGCTTGCCTAGTCAGTTGTTGATATCAGCGTACGACCTACCCAATTAGCAACCCAATCAACCCTATTATTTGGCTTTTTATTTGTTTAGAAAAACTTCGGAATGCGACATCTTGAGCATATGGGTCAGATTGAGGCAATTCAAGCGACATTAGTATCAGGACGATAAACACTACGTTTTGGCACTAGTTTCAAGCAATTTTGAGCACTTTTAATTTTGAGCATGTTTTTGATCCCCTAGATCATTCCTCCCCACTTGAAGCTTTTGGACCACCAAAAGTATTGTTTCAGCCAACAAGTAAGTGAGGGTACAACTCCCTCATTTTTACAATCTCAATCCACCTCGATTTACTTGGATTAGTTCCTTTGAACCTCACACGAAGATACTCCATGTTGCCTCTACATGAATTCCTTATCCTCTTGTCAAGAATAACATTTTGTTCCAATTCTTCTAAGTATTCAAGGGAAAAGTCTTATATGGATGGAATATGAACATTCTCTCCTTAATCTTCAATCACAAGAAGCTCATATAATCTCAAGTTTTCTACATTCACGACAACAAAAATTTGCATGTGTGGTGGCAAATCTAACTGGAAAGCATTATTACCAACCTTCTCTAAGATTTTAAAAGGACCATATGTAATTGGCTTGAGCTTTACATTCACCTTGAAGTCTTGCCTTGCTAATATATAGCCAAACTTGATCTTCCACATGGAAGTTATGGTCAACACGATGCTTATCATGTCTTTCCTTATACTTGTCTTGACTCTTCTCCAACTATTCATGTACCATCTAATGCACCAAGTGAATGTGTTCAATGAAGCGCTTTCATTTGTCTATATCATTGTGTTCATCCACCGCAACATCTTTCCCAAAGATAAAATCTAAGGGAGATTCTGGTAAATATCCCAAACATGCTTTGAATGGATATGTCTGAGTCGAAGAATGTTTGGCTCTATTGTAGGCATGCTGTATGTAACGTAAATGTTCATCCCAAAGCTTATGATGCTTGATGCAGTATCCATAAAGAAGATGTACTATTGTTCTGTTCACTACTTTTGTCTGGCCCAGTTTGTGGATGAAATGATGTGCTCTTCTTCAACTTGGTGTCCATGAGTTCCCATAAACTTGACAAAAATTTCCCGACAAATTGAGGATCTCGATAAAAAATAATAGAAGTGGGAAACCCGAAGTATGCCCATACATTTTAGAAGAACACCTTTGTGGTTTGTTCAGTTGTAACATGTTTCTTACATGGCATCAACACACACATTTTTTGAAATGATCCCCAATAACATAAAGATAATCATGACCTTTCTTTGACATTGATAGTCCTCTTACAAAATCCATAGAAATACTTTCCCAAGGATACGAAGGAATAAGAAGTGGAGTATACAAACCCAATTTCCTATTGCTAGGCTTGCTAATAGCTCACATAGAACATCCTCTTACATATCTTGAAACACTTTCATTCATGCGAGGCCAATAACAATACCTCTATAATTATGCAACTATTTTGCCTACACCAAAGTGACCAGCAATAAGAGAAGTATGAGATTCCATTATGATGTTGACTCTTTGACTGTGTGGAACACATAACTTGCCAAGATGATACAACAACTTGTTATGAACATGATAATCCAACTCTTCTACACGATTTCCTTGAATCAAAGTTGCATAACATCTTTAAAATCTTTATCTTAAGCATATTGTTCAATATAACTTTCATGCATGATTGATTTAAGCTTAAGAAATATAGATGCATTAACAATAGGCCTTGACAACATATCAACAACTTTGTTGTATGTACCTTTCTTGTACCTGATTACCAAATGGAACTGTTGTAGAAATCCCATCTTCTTGAAATGTCTAGCTTGTTGTAGCTTAGTTTGTGATTGTAAATTTTTCAAAGGTTGATGGTCAGTGTGAATAATCATTTCCTTACCCATCAAATAATTCTTCCATTTCTTCATGATTTGTACCAAAGCATACAACTCTTTATCATAATTTGGATAGTTAATTACTCATTGGTAACGGTTTCAGAATAATAACAAATAGGCTTACCATGTTGCATCAAAACTGCTCCCATGGCATGATCACTTACACTAGTTTGAATATCAAATGGATGCTTAAGATCTGGAAATGCAAGAACTGGTGTTGTATTGATTTTCTCTTTCAATATATTGAAGGCTTTCTGTTACTTGTCTCCCCACTAAAAGACCTGTTTCACACTTGTAAAAGCATGTAGTGGAGCTACAATAGATGAAAAGTTAGCAATAAACTCTCTCCAATATTGGGTTTCTCCCAAAAATATCATAACCTCTGTTATATTATTGGGCTTAGGCCAATTCACAATTACTTCAACTTCCGAGGGATCAATCTTCAATTCACCCCCTCCAACAATATGACCCAATAAACTAAAGATATTTTCTCAAATTCACACTTAGACATTTTCAAATACAACTTTTCTCTTTTCCAAACATCTAGAACTTGCTTAACATGCTCTTCACGAGTCTTACTGAAAATCAAAGTATCATCTAAGTAGACTATGACAAAAACATCAAGGAATGGTCTCACCACATCATTCATAACTCTCATGAATGTTGCAGGTGTACTGCAAAGCCCAAATGGCATAGTTAACCATTCAAACAAACCTTGTTTTCTCTTGAAAGTAGTCTTCAAAATATCAATTCAACAATCCTGATCTAATAATAACCACTTCTAAATCTAACTTATTGAAATAAACATTCTTTAATTAGTCTAAAAAATCATCAATACGAGGAAGAGGATAAGATTCTTTACCATGATTTTGTTCAAAACTCTAAAATCCACACAGATGCCCCATATGTCATCCTTATTTGGAACTAAGACAATAGGAGACCCACAAGGAGATGTACTTGGTCTAATGATCCCATTGTCAAACAACTCTTGAATTTTCTTCTTGATCTCTGCATTCTAAAAAACTGACATTCTATACATGTCAATCTTTGGAAGAGGTGCATCCTGCTGCAATTGAATCTCATGTTGGATTCCTCTTTTAAGAGGTAACCCTTCAAGTTCCCGAAACATCTTGTCATATGGGTTAACAACTTCAATCAAATCACACTTGAGTTTTGCATCACATCCTTGGAAAGCTTCAGATTCAATAATATCTTTGGGTTTGATAATTAACAATACAAAATTATTACTAGTGTTTACAAGCCTTTTCATTTGACCAACACTTACAAGTGACAATTTCATCTTCTTGCGATGTGCTCTAACAATATACTCAATTCCATCTTTAAAAAGATGGCTTGTTCTCATGACGATAGAATATGGATTTTCGTTCATACAAGTATAGACTCCCTAAAATAATTCCACATATGTCAAGTGGCACAACATCAAGCTTTACCTCATCAATAAAGTTTGCAGTGATGGTGAATTTAAGTTTACATTTTCTTGTCACTTGCAATTCGGCATTTTCACATGCCCAACCCAAAGGGTAAGGTTTAGGATGAGGTGTAGTTTCTAAGTTTAGTTTCTTGACAATAGCTTCAGAAATAAGGTTAACTTGGGATCCACTATCAAACAAGGTATCAACTTTGGTATGTTTTGTAAAATCTAATATGGAAAATCTCAATTCTTTCTTTATCATTTTAAAACTCAACAGGATTACTAGAAGAATTAGTACTTGCAATAAAAGCTTTACCTTTCATTCCCATGGTTGTGATTTTGGTTTCATCACCTGAATAAAATCCTAAATCTTGTTGAGTTGTTGCAACAATCTTTTGTTCCCCCTTGTTGTTAAACTTCTTTGGTCTCATTCCTAGATGTAGTTTCCAATAACGGTCTTCAATATGGCCTTCTTTTGAACAATGTTTATAGGTAAGTTTCTCTCCCTCTTTCTTTGCTGTAGCATTCTTTTTTCCTTTTGCCTTTAAACTTCCCCTCTCCTTTGTCTCCAGATTTGGATAGCTTCTTTCTCGTCTCTTGAGGAACATTCTTCCCTCTTGCTTCTAAATGAGTTGCGTGAACAAATACTTCATCTAGATTGGTGGGATTAAACATAAGAATTGTTTGTCTCAAAATAACTATGTAATTCACCTATGTATTTAAGGAGAGTGTCTTGTGAAGACGAATCTACACCCAAGATTAAATCTCTTCTTATAAATTCTCGTGTGTAACTTTGAACACTCTAACCTTTAGCTTGTATAAAAAATTTCCAATCCATAATTGCTTTTTGCATGTAAGATAATGGATAAATTTGCCTTCTTAATGCAGCTACAAAATCATTCCAAGAAGAGATAATTTACCACTTTTCTTCAAGTCTTCTTGAGTTATAGCCTCCCACTAGATGAGAGCTGCACTTTCCAAATGAATGTAGAAATTCCTTGTAGATTCATACTGCTAATTGTAATTTTCTAAAACAAAAGATTTGAATCTACTCTACTCATCAACGGAAACAATTAATCAATCGAGAAATCAAAACATAGACATGAGACAAGATTCAATCACATATGCTCAGAGATTTATCTAAGGGGAAAGAAACTAATCAAAACCCCTTCCTATATGTATTGCATTAGATTAGAAAATAGAGAAGAAATGCAATGCTTGTTCAACTTGAACAATCTCTACACAAGTATAATATCTCTCACTGCCTCACAAGCTGACCCTGGCAAATACTTAGCCAATTCTACTACCTTCCAAGCTCCTATTTCATTGCATCATTCAATGAGGAATTAGGCCCCTATTTAATATGAATTTTCCTCCTATGGGTTCACAGTTCCTTTAGGATCTTCCTCTGATTGCATGCACCATATGTACAATTCAGATAATTATGCAATTGATAGTACACTGCCCTTCAACTCCAATCTCAACTAGGTAACTCTCAGATCCGACATGCATGAGTTATTTATGGCTGAAACATCAGTTAATTGGTTGAACACATGAAGCAACACCCCACTGTTTGACCTCCTACTAGTTCCTCCATCAGTTGGAACTACCTTAACTGACTTTAACTTGGTTAAACTGAATTAATTAACTACAACTCAAAATAAACTCAACTAGGGCGCCTATAAAATTGGAGACACTCTACATGACTCAAGCTAGACCTTCAACTCAAAATAACTGAACCAACTAAGTCAAATTAACTTAGTTAACTCATACAAGTTGTCTTGTGATGTGGAATTACAATTTTTCTCCTAATTTAATTCAAGGACAAAATTAATTTAGGAATTTATTGCTACTTTTTGAACACCCCCACTCAACAAGAAATGGATTCACATCTACCCCAATCTAGCACCTTTGGAATGTACTACATGCAACACTTCTCACTATAGTTCTTGCTACTGCAACATCTACAACTAAAAGCATACAAAAATAAATAAAAATTAATCATTGAATCAATCTGCAACCATCTATTGGGAAAACTATTTTGTTACTGATTCCTGCTACTGAGCGTCTCTCTACTGTCAAATTTGCTCTGCACTCCTCAATATCTGACTGACGTTGATCCTCTTTCTACTCAATACTATGGGCCCCTATAGCAAGGTAATGATCCATGAGACAAAACACCTCAATGGACCCTGCCAAAATTTCTACAACTCTTGGCACTATTGCTTCACATTGCCCCACCTCACACCTGGAGGTATGGATGCATGTGCTCCCTCTTCCTGCTTGGCTCGAAATTCCCCTCTAATGGAGGTCTCTGCTTTAGTGGATGTTTCCACTCTATATCTTCCATGCTTCTCCATTTATGGCTGCTCCACAACTTGTTGAGGCTACTTTTGAGGCTCCATTCTGAGAGGTAAATTATGCTCCCTCTCAACTAGCAAGTATATAACCTTTTCCTTGCTCCTCAAGGCTCTGCATGCATCTTCAACCTCAAGTGCATACATGTTCTTGACTCACACACTGATCTACTTCACATGCAAGGACAACTTCAAATTATTCTATTCTATCGTGATTTCTGCTCTAATACCATGTAGAAATTCTTTGTAGATTCAAACTGCTAATTGTAATTTTCTAAAACAAAAGACTTGAATCTAATCTACTCATCAACGAAAAAAGTTGACCAATCGAGAAACCATAACACAAACATGAGACAAGATTCAATCACATATTCTCTGAGATTTATCTAAGGGGAAATAAACTGCTCAAAACCCCTTCCTATCTATATTGCATTAGATCAACAAATAGAGAATAACTACAGTGCTTGTTCAACCAAAAAAATCACTGAACAAGTATAATCTCTCACTGCCTCACAAGCTGACTGTGGCCAATACTTAGCCAATTCTACTGCCTGCTAAGCTCATATTTTCTTGCATTGTTCAATGAGGAATTAAGCCTCTATTTAATAGGAATTTCCCTCCATTGGATTGCTTAGTTTCTATAGGTTCTTCCTTTGACTGCATGCACCATCTGTACAATTCGGATAATTATACAACTGATAGTACACTGCCGTTCAACTTCAATATCATCTATGTAACTCTCAGATTTGACATGCATGAGTTATTTATGGTGAAATCATCAGTTAACTGGTTGAACACATGAAGCAACACCCACTGTCTGACCTCCTACTATGTCCTCCATCAGTTGGAGCTAGTTTAACTGACTTTAACTCAGTTAAACTGAATTAATCAATTACAACTCAAAATAAACTCAACCTTGGCTCCTATAAAGTAGGGGACACTTGACATGACTTAAGCTAGACCCTCAACTTGAATTAACTAAACCAACTAAGTGAAATTAACTTAGTTAACTCATACTAGTTGTCTTGTGATGTAGAATTACAATTTTTATCCTAATTTAATTCAAGGACGAAATTAATTTAGGAATTTCTTGCTAGTTTTTCAAAAAAAAAAGAGAGAAGCAAGCTGGATCTTAGTCACATCATCCTTAATCCTTTGAATCCTACAATAGACTTCAATTTGACGAACCCAATTATCCAAATTTTCAACATTTACTTTCCCATTGTACATAGGCAATTCAAACTTGACATCAAGCTTTAACAAAGGAGACTTAGCATGTCCTTTTGGAGATCATGAAGGAGTATGTGAAGGAGATGAAGATTGAGATGAGGATAGAGGAGATGGTGGAGGTGAAGGAGGAGGTGCAGGTGGATGCTTTCTCCCATCACCACCATTACCTTTTAGTTGATTTGAACTCTCTCCATGCAACCTTCTTGTTCTCTCTTCATATAAAAATTTCACCATTTCAGAGATGTCATAGAAAACCTTTCTGAAAGCTCTCTCATCCTTAGACATCATCTCATGTCCTTCTTCATGTGCCATGACTAGTGGAATTTGAGGAGTTTGTGATCTCCTTGAACCAATTTTAGGATTTGGCTCTTCAAGTAATCCTCCTCCTCTTTTCAACTTTAACCTTATAGGCATAAAAAAACACTTGCAAACATAATCAAACCTTCAAAACAACCATGCTCTAATACCAAATTGATTTGAAATTAAAATCTTGAAGGTTTCTTAAAAAAAATTGCAAGTCTATGTCTTGTGGGCAATGGACCAAGTTACAAAAGCACATAAACTTAGTATTTTTAGCCTAGTTTGTAGAAATAAAATAGAGAAAAATGAACCATAAACAACAACACAACACAACAATTTGATAATGGAGTTCACCCCTCCTGAGCTACGTCTCCAGGTCCAACTTCTAATGTTGGGCCTCTTCAATTATATGTTCAAATATGAAATTACATCAGTTTACAGTGCTTAAATTGAAAAAATAGTGCTGCAAATGGGTTCTGAATGCTCAAAAACCCCTATCTAGGTTCTTCTTGATCTCAAAAAGGTTAAAAAATGAGCAAGATATGCTTCCTGGAACCACGCTCTGTTATATGTTCTGCAATTATGCAAAACTGGCTAACCATTCTACGTTTCTACCTTTCTATTGGCCACTAAATGACAAATTTGCCTGGGACTGGCGGAATTCCTGCCGCAAAAGGTGCAATCTCTCACTTCATTAAAATGTGCCATAACCCCTTAAGCACTATTTTTTTAGCCTTAAGGGGCGGTCGCATGACACATGTGGTCGAGGGTCAGGCAAAGTACCTGCTCCCGTCGGCTCAGTCCCCACTCCAAAAGTAGTTGTTCACGTGGATTTAATATGGTCGGGGCTAGGGCTAATGCCTGCCCCCACAGGCTTGGCTCCCGTCGTTGCTGCCACTGGTCATGTGGTGTGTCACATATCCCGGGGTTAGGGCTTAACCACAACCCCACCCCACTACATCGTGCTCCTTATCACGTGATTGCAATGTAACCAGGGGTTTGGGCTAATTACCCAACCCCTCTCCCCCAAACATACCTTATGTAAAATTCAAATAATATTGCCACCTTTTATAAGTTAAGAAACAATGGTATGGCACAGTGGTAAGTTGTTGACTTGTGAGGCTAGAGGTCTAGGGATTGAACCATGGTGAGGCCCTTCGACCTTATTTAGAAAATTATTGTCAATAGGCATGCGCCACATGGTTGCTTGTGATTGGCCACAACCAAAACACACCAACCAATAAAAACGTGACACCCAGTCTTGTACGATAATGCCATGTGGCGACACAATGTTGGCCCGTACTGCCCATTGTACTTACCCATTCAATTGTTGACATCAACATACGACATGACGAGTCAACAATCCAGTCAACCATGTTATTTGACTTTTTAACTATTCGACAAAAAACTTCAGAACGCAATATCTTGAGCATATGGTGTTGGTTTGAGGCGATTCAAGCGACAATGGAATTAGGACGATGAACACTATGTTTTGGCACTGGTTTCGAGCAATTTCGAGCACTTTTAATTTTGAGCTTACTTTTTATCCCTTGGATCAATATATCATTGTCAAATCGTTCCAAGTTTTCCCGAAGGGTATGTTTGGGGTTCGCGGGTCTGCCAGGTTTTATGGCATACCACCCATATTTTATTTTCAAAAACCAATCTGTCAATCCTTTATCCGTTCTCTAAACTATTTGTTAGGTTTGCCAACCACCACTTATGGTTGGCTAGGCCCAAGTGGCCAACTACGAGGTGCCACGTGGTGATCGTGATTGGGCGACGTGGCGACCTCTAGTTGGTCCATGTCAATGTCGCCAAAGTTAGTGGAATGCCACCAATTTTGGCCGTGTCACTAACTTTAGTGGTGTCGTTATTTTTATCTTGTAGTATCACTAATCTTAGCCAAAGTCTGTAAAATTTTGTCGGAATGCTAAAGTTGTCGAAGCTCCAAATTAACTTGTTGCCTGCTAAATCCTGTCCTTTAGCCAACTTTGACTAGAACTTTGACTGCACATAACTTCCATACACAGAGTCAGATTGAGGCATCGTCTACATTGTTGGAACGAGGACGACGTGCTCTTCGATCTAGTATTAGATTTGGCATGATCATAGGAAATTGATTTTTGGGCCATTAGGGATCTACTCGAATCATTCCTCATGTGTTACCCCTCTATTTCTAGGTAAATATCCTTCTAATTTTAGACTAAACAATTTTTAGATATGATGGCTAGAAATCCATGATGCATTTGAATTAAGGTGAACAATAAAGTATGATGATGTAATAAATGGATTTTGTTAATGAAAAGAAAATATGGAAATTACTTGGGAAAGAAACACTGGAGTTAAGAGATAATAGCCAAGATCCAGAAACCAATGTTGGTGGATGAGATCAAAATAATCTTCCCTCAATTAACACCTAAAAATCCCTAGGAGTTGATCCACAAGATTTAATATGATGGGAGAGAAAATTGATTAAATCACTCAGTTGTAGAAAAACACTTAGTAAGGCTGGAATAAAGCGTCACATGAGAGAAAGACGAGAATTAATATAAAAGGAGGAAATTCATTTTTCAAAAAAAAAAATGCCTAGGCTAGTAGGTTGGAAGACCTGGGAAAAGCGGAACGCTGCTAAGGAAAAATCTGCTAGGGAAGTAATGTATAAAATACATTATCTGGAATCACAAGAGGTTGTTGATTCCATGGCAATGATATCTTAGCTCGGGGGGAACCAGTGGTGACGGTTCAAAGTTGGTGGGAGGAAATTATATCTCCCAAGTGTGTTTCCAGTTGGTACATGGTTAAAAATTTTGACTACTGCTTATATACAAATTTTGTGCATGTGTAGTTTGCGGACTTAATTGAATATGTAGACTAGTAGTAGCAAAATGGGTAGATACAATGTGAACATTTTCATTGATTTTAATTTCGAAGTATACACAAGGAATATTGTTTTATGTGATTATTTATGTTGATTTTAGCCGCTGCAACATATATACAATAGATAATGTTCTCTGTGATAAATTATGCTGATTATAAAATGAATATACAGAAAATTGTTTTTTGCGATTATTTATATTGATTTTAGCAGCACCATATATACAATAGATAGAGTTCTCTATGATAAATTACATTGATTATAAAATGAACATATCTATGATAGATTTGAATTATGACGAATAATTTTCACCATTTTTTGTCACACCTAAATATGCAATCAATAATCCCTCTCTTGACATGGTAGTGATAAACAAGAATTAATGGATTTTAGTCTCTTGGCTAGTTCAGATAAGTATACTTCTTTTAAATTTTGAAAATCCTCTCTATATGTTAGACAAGGTTACATAGAATGACTTAAAATTCCTAAAGGAGAGTGATAGGGGTAGAGGGTGAAGATGTTCAGGAAGGTAGTGGGGAAACTAGGTGATATAGAAGGCGGGGAAGGTATTTATCTCTCATAGAGAGGAACCTTTGTACATCACCAAGGAGTGCACAAAGGAGGGTAATGGTGTAAATATAAAGCAGGTAGTCACCTCAGGAGGCTATACTGCTTATATAAGTCGGATATTGGTAGACTTGGTTCGCCCCAATAGTTAATTGACTTATTATTATAAGCTAGTTAGAATTCCATAACAACAAGGTTGGATTAGGGGTGACAATAAAAAGCCAAAACCATTTATAAAAAAAGGAAATAAAATAAAATACAACAAAGTATGTCCCATAATATGAGCATTGTATGGAATGCGATAAGTTTTTACAACAGATTCATTATATAAAGTAACCAGAATCAAGTTTTTTTATCGGGGTTGGATCATACTTGCCCAAGAAGAAAAAAAAATGGGTTTGAATTTAAGACTAGTGCCAGAAATTGCATAGAGTACAAGAAATAGGTTTCTCAAGAACTTGAGAGGTAGAGTGAACTACATCACTCTTTTCGCTAATGTGTTGCAGGTTCCAGGCGGCAAGGAATATCTATCTCAGAGAAAGAATATTGTTAACTCCAAGAGTCTGGGAACATCTCTATGTAAAACGAAATCACAATTAGCAAGAAAGAGAAAATTTGTAACTTAATGAGCTTTGGTAACATAGAGATACTCTCAAACCAAAACTAAAAGAAAACACATTAATGCATCAAAGAAATTCATGTTCAATGGAACGAAAAATGTAATATTTTTCCTTGCAACAGAATCACATACTGAAATTGTAGGTGGAATGTAAATTAGATGGAACTTTTCATATAAAATAAATACACCAACATGCAATAACAAAAATCTATTATGTAAAAGACAAAGTGCATTATAGCAAAAAAGAGAGGGGTTCAGTCCCCTTTGGGAAATTTCACCGATACACAAAAGAATAAATTACAATTAACAATCTAAGGCTTGTCTGAAGCTATTCTACAACAGAAATGAAGGGAGCCAATATACATTTAATTCTTAAACTCAATTTTCCTGTTGTGAGAAGCAAGGGACCCAAAGGTGCTAGCCCTTGAAAAAATACACAGAACCAAGTAAAATAAAATTTGAAGCTCATGATTCATTTCTTTTACTGGAGGTGACAACTAACATATGAGGGATGCCACAGAGATCAACCTATCATTTTAAAAGCCTAAGTTATAGATTGAAGATTTTTGGAGGTGTAGGGAGTGAAAATCAATTAAGCTTCCACTTATCTGTAAATAAAAACATGGGAGGAAACACGTAAGACAAAAAAAACATGTATCGAACAAAGGTGGGTAGGGTATATGGAAAGTGGGTATACCCGACATTGAAATACATTGTTATCTTTCTTTCCTATATAAAAAACAACCAGAATAATTTAGTATGCAAATATTATAGAGGTTTTCTTCCAAAAGAAAAACAAGGAAACACAAAGAGAAGGCATATTAAAGCCAACAACCAAATTATGTGAACCATAAATTATGCACATTGAAAATTTAAAGAAAAACCTTTCGCTACATCACCACTACAGAGAGTGGTAATGAAAGGTAAGGAAAAAATATTACCCAGGTCCCTGTTGAACCATGTCTTACCAGTGCCAAGCTTAGGCAAAATTTTGTGGGAGATTATGCACAAAAATTAATATGTCAAACCCAAAACTAGTTATAAAGCAATCAAACCCACGTACAATTTCAGTACAAGATATACCCGTGAAATATCAAGGGGCGAGTGTTAGTTGTGGAAGTTGAAAACAAGCCTTGGGGAGAGTGAGCTCAACGGACCAAAGAGGATTTGAATTAGGAACCCATAATATAAAATAATTAGGCAGTCACAAACCATACATGTAAGGACATACACAGAACCCGGGATATGAATAAGCTAGTAGTTTGATGAGCTAAGGCTGTATTACATACTAGATCCGAAATAAAAAAGAACAAGAAGAAGGGAAATTGGAAAAAAAAACTTTACCTTTGACTATGCTTCGGAAATGGAGCAACGACGAAAGCGCCACAATACAACCTGGAAAAAGAGTTCTTGTTGCCAACATCCCAGGTTTTCAATGCAATGAGTTGTAGACAAGGGTCATGGATGCCTACAACATAAATTACGGATGCTAGTAACATCAATACTCCTTCTCGCGGCAGTTAGCGAAGACTCGACATTTCTCCAAGAGGAGGGAAAGGAAAACATAACACCAAACAATGAAAAAATGATCAAAGGAATGAAGCAAACTAACTAGGGTTAGAGTTTTAAAAGGGTGTTTCCATCCTTGGATCGCCTTAATGCATCTCCCTCGTACATGTAACCGAAAGCACGGGTTGCTATGTGAGGACCATGTGAAGGGAGGCTACATGGTGAACACCAAGCCTTTTCCCTGGGTGTCGATCCCCAGGAGGGAAATTTGTCATAAATTCCAAGTGTACCCTTCACCTAATTAGTTTCGTAGGATTAATTTCCACCATGGTTGATGTTACGTGTAACAACCAACATAAAAAATGTAGTCGTGCTTTGCATATAATGGGTGGAAGAATTAGAGTTAGGGATATAATAGATACATAAAGTTACCAAGTATGAAAAATCATATACCATAGCTCATATCTTCTAGTATTAGGACTAAAGAAGGGAAATAAATTAGAACATAAAAAATCTATAGCTAATGTAAGAAGAAAAGAAAAACCATGTATTACTAAATAGAAATTCAAGTAATTAAGGTTCATAGATGATATGTAAAGTAGTTAAATGATAAGGAAGGTTACATATCACACAATATGTGTAATAGTAGAAAGAAAAAAAAGAAGAAAAAAATAAGGGGTTCACAACATAATGGTATAGAGCCTCAATTTCAACACTAGGTTTGGAAGGAACCGTCATATTAAGATGAAATATGTGTACAAGTGTAAACATGAGATGTTGATAACAATTTGTATTGTTTATGAGGTACTTGAGTGAACAAGACCACAACAAAATGGCAGAGAATTTCCCTCCAACCAATAAAATCGGTGAAGAGTTATACGTTGAGCTAGGGAATGGAAGTACCCCACCAGCCTCTTAGTTTATGGATGTTATAAAATATCTGCAACAGGAGTTGGCTCATCTCAAGAGTAGTAATGAACACCTGTTAAAAGAGTGAAGAGCATGAAAAAATGATAAGAGAATTGACGGAAAAGTCTAGTCACATAGTAATTGAACCTAAGGCACCAAAAAGAACAAATGTTGAGATGGAGTCAAAGAAGTCTGAAAGTGAAGGTGTTTCCAATAGGACTTATCCAAATCATAGAAGAGAAATGGGAGGATGGAACTGCAAGGGGAGTTATGGAAGATAAAACCTCCTACTTTTGATGGGGAAAAGGAGGAGGATGCAGAGGCTTGGCTCCTAAACATGACCAAGTATTTTCAAGTCTATGAGTATGATAGTAATCTGAAGGCCAAATTATCCATTTATTAGCTGCAAGGCAGAGCTTCTCTCTAGTGGGAAGAGGCCAAAAGTGTGCATACCTTGGAGGAAAAAATATTTCCTGGGAGGAATTCCAGAAACAATTTAAATCTTGATATCTGAATGAAAGATACTGTGATGACCGCACCAAGGAATTTCATGAGTTAAGGTTGGGACAATTAACAATGGATGATTTTGTGGCAAAATTTACCAATTTACTATGGTATGTTCCCTATATTAAAGAGGAGAAAGACAAGGTACAATGATTCTTGAACTGCTTACCTCTCCTTACAAAGAAAGAGTTGAGTTTGACAATCCTAAGACAATGGATGAGGCAGTAAGAAAATCAATATTGTGCTACCAACATTTCAAAAATAGAGGTGAAGGCTTAAAATATTGGCAAGGTAAAGATAGAAACAAAGCTGTAATGAGTACAAAAAGACATAAAACCTCTTATCTTAGGAATTTTAGGAAGGACAATCAACAGAAGAAATTCAACAAAGGAAATTTAAATAAGTCGGCACAGTCTCAAACTGATATGAATAATAAAAAGATCAGTGGGGTCAAGGAGAGAGAACCACTAAAGTGTTGGGGATGTGGTGAACCACACCTATTGAGAGACTTCCCGCATAATCCTTGATCCATTCAAAATACTCAAGTTGTCCACGAAGCAACAACTGTGAATGACGTTGCTAGAAACATTCCTAGGATTAGTGTCTCGTTGGAGGACATATAAGCTGAGTATCAATCTCCCACGATTGAGATTGAAGGTACCATTTCAAACCAAACCGTTTTTGTTTTAATTGATCTATGGGCTAGTTTAAGTTACATAAGTCCCCAACTTGTGGAAAAATGTGAATTAAAATATGAAAAATTCAAAATTGCATGGCTAGTTAGTTATAAATTAACATAAAAAGAAAAGTAACCAGTCAAGTAAAACAATTTCCCATTAACTTAAATGGCTATTCCACAAAAGTATATTTAAATAATCTACCTTTAGGGTCTTATGATGTGTTAATATGCTTGGACTGGTTGGAGAAACAGGGAGTGATTATAAATTGTTTGGAGCAAACAATAAGTTGTGTGAGTCAAGATGGGTACACCTAGTTAATTCAAGGTATACCAAAATCAATAGCAGTCAGACAAATATCAGCTTTACAGCTGAAAAGGAGTGCAAGAAAAGGGTGTCAATTATACATGGTGCAGGTGGAAATAAATAAACAACAAACAAAAAAAGAAAATTTAGAGACGTTGCCAATTATTAGTGAATTTCAAGATGTGTTTCCAGAGGAAATCCCAGGTTTACCTCCTCGCAGAGACATATTTGTCCATCAATCTAGTACCATGTGCCACCCCAATATCTAGAGCTCCTTATTGAATGAGTATACTGAAGCTACTAGAACTAGAGATGCAATTACAATAACTATTAGATAAGGGTTAAATTAGACCCAATGTCTCACTGTGGGGGGGGGCCTATACTGTTTGTCAAGAAAACAAATGTCACATTTAGAATGTGCATCGATTATTGACAATCGAATAAGTTAACCATAAAAAATAAATACCCATGACCTCATATTGATGGTCTATTCGATCAAGTGAGTGGAACAACCATATTTTCAAAGATTGATTTAAGAACCAACTATCACCAGTTGCGAATAAAAGAGGAAGATACTCATAGTGACAACTTTTAGAACTAGATATGGTCACTACGAATTCGTAGTGCTACCCTTTGGTCTTATTAATGCACCAAAAACCTTTATGTGTTTAATGAATATTGTACTTCACAAGTACCTTGATAAATTTGTGTTGGTGTTCATAGACGATATTTTGTGTATTCCATAAATGAAGAAGAACACAAGGAACATCTGAAATTAGTGCTACAAACTTTAAGAGAACATAAATTATATGTGAAACTTAGAAAATGTGAGTTCTATAAGGACATAATACAATATTTGGGTCACATCATTTCAAAGGAGGGAATGTTTGTTTATCCTGAGAAGGTTAGAGCTATTTTAAATTCACCCGTACCTTAGGATGTGTCAGTTGTCCGCTCATTTATGGGAATCATAGGATATTACCGAAGGATTACAGAAGGATTCTCTAAATTGGCCTACCCTATTGCATCCTTGCAGAAGAAAGGAATAAAATTTGAGTGGACAACCAAATATCAGGAAAGATTTAAAAAATTTAAGCAATTACTGATAGAAGTGTTGAAAATAGCAACAAGAAATGCTAAAAATAACATTGCTATAAATAGCATTTCAGGATATATTCCAATTTTAATTTGTCCTTGAATTAAAATTGAGAATTAAAATTCGAATTTAGTCTCACCAACTTTTTGAGAAATAATTAATTAATTCATCTTGAGTTAATTAGTTGGAGAAATTTAAACATGAAGACTTTGTGAAGACATGCAACAATTATCCCTTTGATCGAGGAAGTTACCCCTTAATTAAGGAGATAAGGATGAGTTGTATTTGAGTTGTAATTAGTTAGCTCAGTTAACTGAGTTAAGTCTAGTTAAATTAGTTCCATATAGTTGGAGGAACTAATTGTGAGTTCAGTCAGTTAATGCATGCATGCATGCAACTAGTGTTCTCCAGATAACTGAATATTCTCTCATAAATAACTCATGCATGTCAGTTCAGACAAAGACTGAGTTGAGATTAAAGGCAGGGACAATGTACTATTAGTTGCTAGAATATTCCTATGAGAATATCTCTTGCATGGAGAAGGAATCCATTCCTTAACAATTGCATAGTTACTACAGAGGTTAGAGCAGTGTGTGAGGTGAGAATCACGTAGGTTACAGTTGGAGGACCCAAGAGAAACTGCGTAAAGAAATAGGAGGCTTGAAGGACAAAGGAGAAGGCATATGTGTTGTCTATTTTGTTTATGAGCAACAGTGAGGGATTGTACTGAGAGCTGGATAGCTTGAGAGCTAAAGCTTTGTGTAATCCTGAGATATTTCCACTTGTATGATAATACAGATAGCGGAGTTTTTAGCTGAGGCTTTCCTAGAGTATTCTTTTGTGTTTCATGTGTGATTGAATCTTCTTCTCTGTTATATGTGTTCTGTTTGATATTGCTCAAAATCGATTAAGCTCCTGCAAGTTTGATTGTAGAAGTATATTAAGTATTTTGCTTTAGTACATTGCATAATTAGTTTAATCTACAATGAGAATTTCTTCATGGTATCAGAGCAAAGGTGATCAAAGTGAAGAACAATACAAAGAAGGGAGAAGGGAGAAGTTTGAAGTTCTTGATTGTAGGTACAAAATCGATTTCTTATCACATCTCAAAGTTCACCAATGGCGTTCAATGGCTTGAGACTCGAGTATGCCCTGGATGGCAACTCAAATTACATAGCATGGAAGGATTGCATGGAAGCAGTATTAGAAGACAATGGTTCGAAGGACTTCATTGATCAAGAAATCCCCAAGTCAGCAACAGCTAATGCCCAACAATTGGCGGAATGGAAGAAATGTGTGGCGAGAGCGAGTTAGATTCGTCTGGAGGGAGTTCGAGACCATATTGTCTCGAGTCTCCATGGGAAGGAGACTCCGTCTTCAATGTGGAAGAAATTGCAAGACCTAGATCAGAACATCAACGACTAGAGGAAGCTGGCGTTGAAGGAAAAGCTTCGGAAAATCAAGTGTGAAAAGGATGACATGATTTCTACATAAATGAACAAGCTCACCACCTACAAAGATGAGATTGGAAGTGCAGGAATCACGACGGTTGATGATGATATGGTGAGTCTTGCTCTCCTCGGTCTTCCTAAGAGATGACATAGCTACTGGGAATCAGTGAATGGAAGAGAGAAACTGCCAGATTGGGAACGACTGTGGTCGGATCTGATGCAGGAGGAGATCATGAGAAGCACCAAAGATGGTTCTTCATCTAAGCAGGATGATGAAGAAAATCTAGCCTTAGCAAGTAAGGCGAGGAAAGGGAAAGGGAAGGCTTCTCATTCCAAATCGAGTTCTTCCCATGGAGAGAAGAAGATTGACAAATCTAAAGTGAGATGATTTAATTGTAATGAGGTGGGCCATTATGCAACTAATTGTCCATTGAAGAAATCCAAGAAGGGATCCTTAAAAGCATTAGATGGTGAGGTACTGGCCTCACAATTTGAATTGGATTTTACCCTCATCACATGCATGGTTTCATTGATGGTGGGTTGTGTTAGGTACCTGGATAGTGGAGCCTCATTCCACATGACCGACGATAAGAGTTTATTCAGTACCTTGGAAGGAGAAATACCTATAGATGTGCATAGAGATGGGTGATGATGGAAAGTACCGTGTTTAAGGTGAAGGTACAGATGTCTTTCAGAGGTAGCATGAAGCTCCTCTCACCCTGACTGATGTAAAGTATGTGCCTGGACTGAAGAAAAACTTGGTATTGGTCACGATGTTGGAAGACAAAGGCTATGATGCAGTCTTCAGTAAAGGAAATGCATTCCTGAGACACATAGCCACGGGTCAATTCAAGAGGATTTGGATTTGAGTGGAGAATCTCTACAAGCTGGAGGTAGATGAATGTGTTGCATTGAGTTCCAAAATAGAATTGTTGCAAAGCCAAGATATTGGCGAGTTATGGCATAGATGGTTGGGCCACTTGCATGATGGGGCCTTGAAGATAATGCAGTAGATTTCTAACGAACTTCCCAAAGGTAAACTTGAGCAAGTGGACACATGCAAAGGTTGTACCTTGGGTAAGTATACAAAATCTTCCTTTCATGATTAAGACAGTCGAGCTGAAGCAATCTTGGAGCGAGTTCATACAGATGTGTGTGGACCATTCTCGACAGCCTCCACCGCTAAACAAAGGTATTACATGATTTTCATTGATGATTTTTCTCGTAAATGTTGGATCTATTTCATGCAGAAGAAGGATCAAACCTTCTCAAAGTTTTGTGAGTTCAAAGCTTTGGTTGAGAAAGAATAAGGGAAGAAGATCAAGGCCTTGAGTAGCGATAATGGTTGAGAGTATGTCTCTCAAGAGTTTAAGGACTTCTGTGTAGCAAAAGGAATTAAACGGGAGTTGATGGCATCTCATAACCCACAACAAAATGGGGTGGCCGAGAGGAAGAACATAATGATTGTGGGGGAAGCTCGGGCGATGCTGTGTGACTAAGGCCTACCACTTCATTTGTGGGCTGAGGCATGCAACACAATGGTCTATTTGTAGAATAGAAGCCCGCATCGTATTTTTGGGATGAAGACACCAGAGGAAGTTTTCTTTGGGAAGAGACTAGATGTGGGTCACTTCAGGATCTTTGGCTCATCGGTTTATTGCCATGTGACCAAGGATGCCCAGAACAAACTTGAGTTGACAACGGAGTTGAGGATACTTGTGGGGTACAATGATACACCCCACAACTATCGGGTGTATTTGCCTACCAGTCGGAGGATAGTGGTTCACAGAGATCTTAAGGTTGATGAGCCGAAGACTATGCGATTTTCCCTTAAGAGGGAGCTCCAACTAGAGGCTGTGGAAGAAATTTTGGTTCCTAAGGAGGAGGAGCCTCACACTGATCTGGAGTAGCCACATGCAGATGTTCTAGGAGTGGAGACATCCACTCAAGAAGAGTCTTCCAGAGATGGGTGGAAGCGCACGAGAGAAGCTGGCAGATTGTTGTCTGATGCAACAGAGAATGTGGGAGAACCATATTTTCAGTGTAGATAGAGGAGATCACCTGATAGGTACGCTGGATACATGGCCCTTATTGGGGAATGTGTTGAGACCAAGCCATCTTCCTTTGAGGAAGCAGTGTAGTAGCCAATTTGGGTTGATGCTATGGTGGAGGAGTATGACTCCATAGTTCGGAACAGTGTTTGGGATGTTGTTCCAAGACTGGAGAACAAGTCAATTGTGAGTTACCATTGGCTTTACAAGGTAAAGCATGCTGCTGATGGTAGTGTGAAGAAACATAAGGCAAGGTTTGTTGCCCATGGTTTTTCATAGGTTGAGGGGATCGACTATTATGAGACTTTTACTCCTATAGCAAGGTACTCATCTATCAGATCGATGTTGGCACTATCAACACATATGGGTTGGAAGATCCATCAGATGGATGTGAAGATTGCCTTCCTCAATGGCAAGATTGAGGAAAAGGTGTATATAGAGCAGGCATAAGGTTTTGTGACCTTCGATCGTGAGCCACATGTGTGCCAACTCAAGAGAGATTTGTACGGGCTGAAGCAAGCACCTCATGCTTAGTACACCAAGATTGACAACTACTTCACCGAGTTGGGCTTCACAAAGAATGAAGTAGATGCAAACTTGTACCACATCATGGGGGAAGATAAGCAGTTTATCATTGTTCTTCATGTTGATGATCTGATATTGACAGGTGATGATTAGTTGATCATGTCTTGCAAGGAGGACCTTGCAAGAGAGTTTGAGATGAAAGACATTGGTCTCATGCACTACTTTATAGGCATGGAAGTGTGGCAGAAGGATGGGGAAGTGTTTGTGTCTCAAGGCAAGTATGGCAATGAGATGCCCAGGAGATTCCACATGGAGAAGTGCAAGCCCATGCAGACTCCTCTAGCAGGTAACTGGAGGAAGGAGGATGTTACTTCAGGAGAAGTTGTAGAAGCTACTATGTATTGGTAGCTTGTGGTTTCATTGTTGTACTTAGTGAACACACGACCAGAATTGTGTTATGCAATGAACCAACTGAGTCAAGCTATGGTTAAGCCTACCACACTATTTTGGAAGGCAACTAAGCATGTTTTGAGATACCTCAGAGGCATATCTTAGTATGGATTATGGTACAAAAGGTCAGAGGGAGTGAAGCTACAGGCTTCATAGATGCAGATTGGGTAGGGAGTCCATCAGATCGGAAGAGCACATCAGGAGGAATTTTCAACCTTGGTTCAACTGCAGTTTCTTAGTACAACAAGAAACAGAGGTCAGTTGCACTCAACTCAGTAGAGGCTGAATACATGGCTACACGTCAGGCAACATGTGAGGCCACTTGGATGCAGAAAATTCTAGTTGGTTTGTTTGATCAGAGGATGGATCCAACTGTGATCTATTGTGATAATCAGAGTTGTATCAAATTCTTTGAGAATCCAATATTTCATGATAGGTCCAAGCATATCAACATTCGGTATCATCATCTCAGAGACTGTGTGGCGAGGAGGATCATGTTGTTGCAGTATATTTCGACCGAGGAACAAGATGCTAACACTTTGACTAAGGCATTGTCAAAGTGTAAATTCGAGTTCCATAAAGACATGATCAGTGTGGCAGATAATCCCTTTCTTGTTGAGAGGGAGTGTTTAAAATAGCAACAAGAAATGCTAAAAATAGCATTGCTATATATAGCATTTCAGGATATATTCCAATTTTAATTTGTCTTTGAATTAAAATTGAGAATCAAAATTCGAATTTAGTCTCACCAGTTGTTTGAAAAATAATTAATTAATTCATCTTGAGTTGATTAGTTGGAGAAATTCAAACATGAAGACTTTGTGAATACATGCAATAATTATCCTTTTGATTGAGGAAGTTATCCCTTAATTAAGGAGATAAGGATGAGTTGTAATTAGTTAGCTCAATTAACTGAGTTAAGTCCAGTTAAATTAGTTCCAAACAGTTGGAGGAACTAATTGTGAGTTCAGTCAGTTAATGCATGCATGCATGCAACTATTGTTCTCCAGATAACTGAATATTCTCTCATAAATAACTCATGCATGTCACTTCAGACAAAGACACAATTGAGATTAAAGGTAGGGACAGTGTACTATCAGTTGCTAGAAAATTCTTATGAGAATATCTCTTGCATGCAGAAGGAATTCATTCCTTGAGGATTGCGTAGTTACTACAGAGGTCAGAGCAGTGTGTGAGGTCAGAATCACACAGGTTACAGTTGGAGGACCAAGGAGAAACTACGCAAGGAAATAGGAGGCTTGGAGGACAGAGGAGAAGGAATATGTGTTGTCTATTCTTTCTATGAGAAGTAGCGAGGGATTGTACTGAGAGTTGGATAGCTTGAGAGCTAAAGCTTTGTGTAATCATGAGATATTTCCACTTGTATGATAATACAAATAGTGGGGTTTTTAGCTGAGGCTTTCCCAGAGTATTCTTCTGTGTTTCATGTGTGATTGAATCTTCTTCTTTGTTATATGTGTTCTGTTTAATCTCAAAATTGATTAAGCTTTCGCAAGTTTGATTGTAGAAGATTATTATGTATTTTGCTTTAGTACATTGCATAATCAGTTTAATCTACAGTGAGAATTTCTACAAGAAGCTCCTATACTGAAAATTGCAGACCCAAACAAAGAATTCATTGTTTGTACTGATGTTTTTTTGGAAGGTACTGGGGGAGTTTCGATGCAAGAAAATACAGTAGTAGCCTATGAGTCTAGGAAATTAAAAAGACATGAAAAGAATTATGATGTATATATTTTAGAACTAATTGTAGTAATACATGGTCTAAAGATGTGGAGACATTACTTGTTAGGGTTTTTTTTGTTTTTGTTTTTTTTGTTTTACTCTGGTGACTGACCATATCAGCTTGAAATACTTTTTCAGCCAACCAAATCTAGAATTCTAGACAGGCAAGGTGGATGGCTTTTCCCTAGTGAGGTCAAGTTTGATATTAAACACATAAAAGGCAAGGAAAATAAAATAGCAGATGCCTTAAGCAAGCATGCACATGCTTCAATGGGGGTATATGCTAGCAATATTAGCACATACTTTTTAGAGCATATTAATAATTAAACACAGACATATCATAAATACCTAGAAATTCAACAAAAATTCCAGGATATGCTGAAAATTTTGAGAAATTGCTAACCTACAGAAATAGATTGTATGTTTCCAATGCGAGTGCTTTAAAACAATTGATACTAGATGAATATCACAAGAAACCATATGCAGACCATCCAAATATGAAAAGATGATAACAACATTAAGGAAATAATTGTTTTGGCCGGGCATGAAAAAGGAGGTGGCAAAATACTTAGCAAAATGTCTAGAATATCAAGAAGTAAAGGTGGAACACCAACACCCTGCTGGATTGTTGAACCCACTTCCCATTCCTAAATGGAAATGGGAAGTGATTTCATTAGATTTTATTACATGATTACCAATGACAAAAATACAATATGATCCCATTATGGTGGTGGTGGACACCTTAAGTAAAGCAACAAATTTTATACCGATGCAGTCTACATATAGAACGACATAGATTGCCAACATTTTCATGAAGGAAATTTTCTGATTGCATGGAATGCCAAAGACGGTAGTGTCAGACAGGGATGCTAAATTTACCTCCAAATTTTGGAAAGCTTTGTTTGGGGGCATGCAAACTCAATGCAATTTAACCATTCCATATCACCTTCAAACAGATGGACAAACAAAGTGGGCTAATCATATTTTGGAAGATATGCTAAAAATGTATGTCATGGACAAGCCTACCAAGTGGGAGGATTTTATGCATTTAGCAGAATTCCTTGCAGGAAATGGAATAGGTGGTACTCAATATTAGGTAGAACATCAAAACGACACAGGAAAGGTAGCAAAGTTATGCAGACAAGAGAATTCATAAATAATTTAAGATTGGAGACCATGTTTATTTAAGAGCAAAACTGAGGAAAAGTACCTTAAGAACCAGGACCTGTGCAAAATTAGTACCACGATTCTGTAAGCCTTTTGAAATTCTAGACAAAATTGGTCTAGTAGCATATCAACTCGCTTTGTTGAGCCATATAAAAGTGCACAATGTTTTTCATGTGTCATTATTGAAAAAATATGTCCATGATAATTCTCACATAATTGATTAGAATATAATATAGGTGGAACTCGAAGGAGTTTTCCTACCAGAGCCACTTTGCATCTTAGATCGGAAAGATATCTTGCTCTAGAATCGATTCATCGCTCGGGTTAAGGTGCAATGGAGGCACTTTACACCTAAGAAGGCTACTTGGGAGTGAGAGGATATAATGAAAGAAGATTACGCAACATTGTTCAGGAATGAGGCCATTGAACAATAGACACTGGGGACGATGTTAATTTAAAAATGGGGGGGGGGGGGGGGGGGGGGAGGAGTAATACTCCTCTATTTCTATGTAAATATCCTTCTAATTTTAGATGGAACTATTTTTAGATATGATGGCTAGAAAGTCATGATGGATTTGAATTAAGGTGAACAATAAAGTGTGATGATGAAATAAATGAATTTTGTTATTGAAAATAAAATTTGGAAATTACTTGGGAAAGAAACACTGGAGTTAAGAAATTCTAGCCAAGATCCGGAAACCAATGTTGGTGGATGAGATCAAAATAATATTCCCTTAAATAACTCCTAAAAATCCCTAGGAGTTGATCCATGAGATTTAATATGATGGGAGAGAAAATCTATTAAATCACTAAGTTGTAGAAAAACACTAATTAAGCGTGGAACAAAGCGTTGCCGGAAAGAAAGGAAGACTTTAAGGAAAAAGGAGGAAATGCCTTTTTTGAGAAAAAAGAAAGAAAGCCCAGGCTAGTGGGTTTGTATACCCAGGAAAAGCGAGACGCTGCTAAGGAAAAATCTACTAGGGAAGTGATGTATAAAATAAATTATCTGGAATCACAAGAGGTTGTTGACTCCATGGCAATGATATCTTAGCTCGGGGGGAACCAATGGTGATGGTTCAATGTTGGGAGGAAGGTTTATCTCCCAAGTGTGTTTCGAGTTGGGACACAGTTAGAAATTTTAATTACTATTTATATACAACTTCTGTGCACATGTAGTTTGCGGACTTAATTGAATATGTAGACTGGAAGTAGTAGAATGGGTAGATACTATGTGGAAATTTTCATTGATTTTAATGTCAAAGTATATACAAGGAACATTGTTTTTTGCGATTATTTATGTTGATTTTAGCCACAACATATATACAATAGATAGTCTTCTCTGTGATAATTATACTGATTATAAAATGAATATATAGAATATCGTTTTCTGCGATTATTTATATTGATTTTAGCAACACGATATTTACAATAGATAGTGTTCTCTTTGGTAAATTACACTGATTATAAAATGAATATATTTACAACAGATTTGAATTCCAATGAAGGATTTGCACCACTAACTGTCACACCTAAATCTGCAATTACTAATCCCTCTCTGGATATGGTAGTGATAAACATGAATTAATGGATTTTAGTCTCTTGGCTAGATCAAATAAGCATACTTCTTTTAAATTTTAAAAATCCTCTCTATATGTCAGAAGATGTTACATAGAATGACTTAAAATACATATAAGAGAGCGCTAGTGGTAGAGGGCAAAGATGTTCAGGAAGGCAGTTTGGGAACTAGGTGAGATAAATGGCGGGGAAGGTAAACCAGGTTGATTTACCTCTCGTAGAGAGGAACCTCTGTACATCACCAAGGAGTGCGCAAAGGAGGGTAACAGTGTAAATATAAAGTAGTTAGTTGCCTCAAGAGGCTATACTACTTATATAAGTCGAAGATTGGTAGACTTGGTTCACCCCAATCATTAATTGACTCATCATCGTAAGCTTGTTATAGTTATGTAACAACAAGGTTGGATTGGGGGTAATGATTAGAAACCATAACCATTTATAAAAAGGAAATAAAATAAAATCCAACCATCTATGTCCCATCATATGAATGCTCTATGGAATACGATAAGTTTTGACAACAAAGTCATTATATAAAGTAACCAAAATCAAGTTTGTTACTGGGGTTGCATCATACTTACCTAGGAAGAAAAACAAATGGGTTTGAATTTAAGACTAGTGCCGAAAATTGCCTAGAGTATAAGAAATAGGTTTCTCAAGAATTTGAGTGGTAGCGTGAACTGCACTGCTCTTTTCCCTAATGCATTACAAGTTCCAGGAGGCAAGGAATATCTATCTCAGAGAAGAATATTGTTAACTCCAAGAATCAACGAACATCTCTATGCAAAACGAAATCACAATTACCAAGAAAGGGAAAATCCATACTTAACAAGCTTTGGTAACACAAAGATACTCTTAAACCAGAATTAAAAGAAAACACATTAATGCATCAGAGAAATTCATGTTTAGTGGAACGAAAAATGTAATATTTTTCCTTGCAACAAAATCATATACTGAACTTCTAGGTGGAATGTAAATTAGATGGAACTTTTTATATAAAATAAATACACCAACATGCGATAACAAAATTCGATTATGTAAAAGACAAAATGTATTATAGCAAAAAAAAGAGGGGTTTAGTCCCCTTCGGGAAATTTCATCAGTACATAAAAGAATAAATTACGATTAACAATCTAGGGCTTGCCAGAAACTTTTCTACAACAGAAATGAAGGGAGACAATATACATTTAAGTCTTATCAATTTCCCTACTGCGAGAAGTAAGGTACCCAAAGGTGCTAGCCCTTGAAAAAATACACAGAACCAAGCAAAATAAAATTTGAAGCTCATGATTCATTTTTTTTACTGGAGGTGACAACCAATGTATGAGGGATGCCACAGAGACCAACTTGTCATTTTGAAAGCTTGAGTTAGAGATTGAAGAGTTATGGAGGTGTAGGGAGTGAAAATCAATTGAGCTTCCACTTACCTATAGATAAAAACATGGAGGAGACATGTAAGCCAAAAATGAAAAAAAAACATGTATCGAACAAAAGTGAGTAGGGTATATGGAAAGGGGGTATACCTGGAAGTGAATTGCATTGCTATCTTTCCTTCCTGTATGAAAAACAACCAAAATACTTCAGTATTCAAGTATTACAGGGGTTCTCTTCCAAAAGAAAAATCAAGGAAATGAAGAGAGAATGCATATTAAAGCTAACACCCAAATTATGCAAATCATAAATTGTGCACACAAAAAATTTAAAGAAAATATTTCGCTTAGTCACCACTATGGAGAGTGGTAATGAAAGGTTAGGAAAATATATTACCCGGGTCCCTGTTGAACCATTTCTTGCTAGTGCCAAGTCAAGGTGCAATTCTGTGGGATATTATACACAAAAATCATTATCACAAACCCAAAACTACTTATAAAGCAATCAAACCCACGCACAATTTCAGTACAAGATACACCTGTGAAACAGCAAGGGGTGAGTGTTAGTTCTGAAAGCTGAAAATGATCTTGGGGGAGAGCGAGCTCCACAGACCCAAGAGGATTTGACTTAGGAACCCAGAATATAAAATAATTAGACATGGTAAATCCGTACCTATAAGTACATACACATAACTCGTGAGATGAATAAGATAGTAGTTTGTTGAGCTAAGCCTCTATTATATGGTCTGAATCCGAAATAAAAATAACAAGAAGAAGGGTAAATGAAAAAAAACCTTACCTTTGACACGGCTTGAAGTAGAGCAACGACAAAAGCCCCACAATAAAACCTGGAACAAGAGTTCTAGCTACCAACATCCTAGGTTTCAAGACACCTTCTAGTGACTGTTAGTGAAGACTCAAAATTTCTCCAGGAGGAGGGAAAAGAAAACATAACACCAAAAAATGAACAAATGATTAAAGGAATGATGCAGACAAACTAGGGTTAGAGTTTCAAGAGTGCGTTTCCACCCTTGGATCACCTTAATGCATATCCCTGGTACACATAACCGCAAGCATGGGTTGCTATGTGAGGGCCATGTGAAGGCCATTTGAAGGGAGGCTACATGGTGAACACTGGGCCTTTTCCTTGGGTGTCGATCCCCAAGAGGGATATTTGTCATAAATTCCTACTGTATCCTTCACCAAATTAGCTCCGTATGATTAATTTCTGCCATGGTTGATGTTATAAGTGTAACAACCAACATAAAAATGTGACCATGCTTTGCATGTAATGGGTGGAAGACATAGACTTAGGGATATAATAGATCCATAAAGTTACCAAGTATGAATCAATGAAATATAGCACGATGTATATATCCTCCATAGGTAAGGGTCATATATGCACCCAAAAATCGTATACCATAGCTCATATATTTTAGTATTAGGACTAAAGAAGGGGAAAATAAATTAGAACATAGAAAATCTAGATCTAATGTAAGAAGAAAAGGAAAACCATGTATTACTAAATACAAATTCAAGTAATTGCGGTCCATAGATGGTATGTACAACACTTAAATGATATGCAAGGTTAGAGATCACACGATATGTGTAATAGTAGAAAAAAAAAAAATTCAAAGTAAGGGGTTCACTACACCTCCCCAACGAAGGACTTTTGGTCTTCTAAAAGTATAAACAATACTACAATCTTGATTTGCATAACAAATGTCTTTGACATGCCACCTTCCCTTTCCTTCTCCTTTGTAGTTCGAAACTTAGAATGATGAAGCTGACACCTATATCCATATGCACATATGTTGCTGCGAATACATGTCCAACTTGCAAGACCATACTTGCCAAGAGTCAATAACACACTAACGGTTAAGTTTTACAACAAAATCCATACTCCATTCTATCCAACTAAAGGCAAAAATATCACTATGTTTCATACATGAGTGATGTTATGCACTTCATCACTTTTACAAACATTTTCGCAACATGTGATTTATAATGGTGGCCATGCTCAACTACTTAAAAAGGATACCAATCTCTTACCTAACCAGGATAATGGGCTTTCTTCCTGTAGTCGACTTCCTTGTTGAATTGCTCCATCAATTGGTTCCTTCACAGGTGCTTTATCATGTTCCCTGTCCTTATTTCGACGTAGCTCTAGATCGAACTTCCAACATGTGGCTCTTTGATGCCCACCCTTGTCGCAATGAATGCAATGGTTCTTCTTCCTCCAGAGTTTCTTAACCTTCTTCCTTGAATGGATATCTTTGGTGCAGCTCTTGTGAGGAGAGATTTCCTTATATCTTCCTCTGGAATGCTCACTATCACTGGAATGCTGTGATGTGCTCTCATCAACCTACAATGTCTCAGACTTGTCACCCTAAGACTCTCATGTCTCTTCCTTTCTGACATAGACTAATCCTACATATCAAGGTAATTTCACCACTTGGATGGGATTTATAATGCCTTGGCCACCAACTCCCAGGCCCTTGTCTTCATATCCCATCTTCTTCATTAACTTTGAAACAATCCTTGCAATGTTCTTTTTAAATGCACCAAAATCATCATCATAATGAGAACACGAAACTAAAGAGTCACTTACACTGTTTACCTTAGTTGTTGATTCTAGAGTGGCTGATGATGGATTTTCCAAACCTTCGTTACTTTTCAACTTTTACAAGGCCTCTTCCATGGCTTATAACTAAGGCCGCAATCCTTACTTCTCCACTTTTGCTTCTTATAGAAGTCTTATCAGTTCAACATTTTTTGCTTGAATTCCCTAGTTGATCTCCTCAAGTTCATGGAGCCATGCAACCTTTGGTGCTCTTCTCATCTTTAGTAAAACACTTGCTACAATATTTTTCTCTCGCTTGAATTAGAACCCAAGTCAATTGGTCCATCACTTGCTGTAAAAATTCCCACTATAGATCAACAGATTATGAAATATACTAAAGCAAAATACAAGATCTACTTCTACAACAAACTTCGCGGAAGCTTAATCAAATATGAGTAAGATCAAATAGAACACAATTAACTGAAAATGAGAATCAATCACACATGAATATAGAAGAATAACCCGGGGAAAGCCTCAGCCTAAAACCCTAATCTCTGTATTATCATACAAGTGGAAATATGCCCAAATTACACAAAGAATCAACTCACAAGCTATCCTGCTCTCTCTACAATCCAACTGCTGCTCATAGATAGTCAAAGGCTTCTCACAAACCTTCTCCTCTGCACTCCAAGCCTCCTATTTCCTTGCGCAGTTTTCCTTGGGGTCCAGTGCTACCACCTGTGTGAATTGGCCTCTTCACACACTCACTAACCTCTGATCTAACTGTACAATCCTGAAGGAGATAATTCCTTATGCATGGATGAGTTTCCTATATAGGAAAAATCCTCCAACTGATAGTACATTGTCCCTTCCTCTAATCTCAACTGGGTTTCTGACTGAACTGACATGCATGAGTTATTTATGAGAGAATATTCAGTTATCTGAAGTGCAACAATTACATGCAAGCATGCATTAACTAACTTAACTCACAATTAATTCCACAAATTGTTGGAACTAATCTAGCTGGACTAAACTCAGTTAGCTCAGCTAACTAATTACAACTCAATATTACAACTCATCCTTATCTCTTTAACTGATGGATAAATTCCTCAATCAATGGAGAAACTGTTGCATGACTTCACATAGACTTCACGTTTGATTTTCTACAACTAATTAACTCAAGATGAATTAATTAATTATTTTACAAACAATTGCTAAGACCAGATTCAAATTTTACTTCTCTATTTTAGTTCAGGGACTAAGTAAAATTGGAATCTAACCTGAAATGTTATTTATAGCAATGATATTTTTAGCACTTCCATTTTTAATTCCTTGTTGCTATGTCCAACATTGGTACCCAAACTACTATTTATAGCAGTGCTATTTTTAGAACTTTTATTTTTAGCATTTCTTGTTGCTATTTTCAACACTCCCTCTCAACAAGAAAGACATTCAACCTGAACTCGATCCCAAACCTTTGGAATGTTCTGCATGCAACACTTCACCCAAGTGTTGTTGCTCCAACAACTCTAGAAACAAAAAATCTCCTAATTGACCTCCCTGTTGGGCTAGAAACATTCCCTGATGCTGAAGCTTCCTCTACCGCTGAAAAGTGCTCCCTCTGTGACCTATGAGCTACTGCAACACTCCATGCATCTCGCACTATTGCAAGCCTCTTTATGCCATCCTGCACTGGTGCAACACTCCTGTGCCTCTTGCATTGTTGCAGCCTGCTAGCTCTGCACTGTCTTGGGATTCCTGCACTGTAGCTCTCTCTGCCGCTCCATCCGCATCTGTCTCTACCCACTTAGTTAGTCCTTCTACTCCTTGTTGGGGCTGCCGTAGCAAGGTCTAATCAAAGTGGTTGGGTACCTCAATGATCCTGCCCCTATTCCAGCCTTCTTGGGACTATCATTCCACATCGCCCCACTTCTGACCTAGAGGTATGGATGCATGTGATCTCTTTGTCCACTTGGCTTGAAATTCCACCCTACTGGAGGTCTCTGCATGAGTAGATGTCTCTACTCGATCTCCTCTCGGCTTCTCTAGTTGTGGCTACTCCACAACCTCCTGAAGTTGCTTCACCAATTGTGGCTCCTCCACAATTGCTCCTCAAGGCTTTGCATGCATCTTGAACCTCAAGAGCATACAGGTTCTTGACTCGTGAATTGATCTACTTCACCTGTCTCGTGGTGATGTGTTGAAGGAAAACCTTTCCCTTACGGAAGACTACATCATCGCCTTTGTCTTCTAGCATTGTGATCGACACCAAATTTTTCCTCAGTCCTGGTACATACTTGACATTGGTTAAGGTAATGCTAGCTCCATGCTCCCTCTGAAAGATAACTGTGCCTACTCCTGAGACAATATACTTTTCGTCATTACCCGTCACTATGAGTATCCGGAGATCTTTCTCCTCCAAGGTACTGAACAAACTCTTGTCGCCGGTCATGTGGAAAGAAGCTCCACTCTTAAGAAACCAACCACATCCCACCATGGATGAAACCATGCATGCGAAGAGGGTGAAATCCAACTCAAACTGTGAGGCCAGTGCCTCACCTTCTGATCCTTCCTTGGATCCCTTCTTGGATTTCTTCAGTGGACAATTCGTAGCAAATTGGCCCACCTCTGACAATGAAAGCATCGCACTTTCGATTTGTCAAACTTCTTCCCACCATAGGAAGAACTCGATTTGGGATGAGAATCCTTCTCTTTCACTCTCTTTGCCTTACTTTCCAAGGCACAGTTTTCTTCATCCTCCTTGGATGAAGAACCATCTCTGGTGCTTCTTCTTAGCTCCTCTTGCATCTGATTTGACCAAAGTCGTTCCCAATTTGGTAGTTTCTCTCTTCCATTTACCGAGTCTTGGTAGCTATGCTAGCTCTTAGGAAGACCGAGGAGAGCTAGACTCACCATGTCATCATCGACTGTCGTGATCCCTACACTTCCAAGCTCCTTTCAACGCCAACTTCCTCTGATCATTATTGTTCTGATATAGATCTTTCAATGTTTTCCACATCGAAAACGGTGTCTCCTTCCCATGAAGGCTCGAGACAATGTTGTCTCGAACTCCCTCCAGGAGGATTCTCCTTGCTTTAGCCATACATTTCTTCCATTCCGCCAATTTTGTAGCATCAGCTGCTGCTTGCTTGGGGACTTCTTGATCAATGAAGTCCTTAAGACCGTTATCCTCTAATACTGCTTCCATGCAATCCTTCCAGGCTATATAATTCGAGCTACCATCAAGGGCATACTCAAGTCTTAAACCGTTGAACGCCATTGGTGAAATTGAGATGTGACAAGAACTCGATTTCTATATTCAGGAACCTTAAACTTCGAACTTCTCCCTTCTTGTATACTATTCTTCGCTTTGATCACCTTTGCTCTGATACCATGTAGAAATTCCGACTGTAGATCAACAGATTATGCAATATACTAAAGCAAAATGCAAGATCTACTTCTACAACAAACTTTGCGGAAGCTTAATTGAATATGAGCAAGATCAAATAGAACACATATAATTGAGAATGAGAAATCAATCACACATGAACACAGAAGAATAACCCGGGAAAAGCCTTAGCCTAAAACCCCAATTTCTATATTATCATACAAGTGGAAATATGTCCAGATTACACAAAGAATCAACTCACAAGCTATCCTGCTCTCTTTGCAATCCAACTGCTACTCATAGAGAGTCAAAGGCTTCTCACAAACCTTCTCCTCTGCCCTCCAAGCCTCTTATTTCCTTGTGCAGTTTTCCTTGGGGTCCAGTGCCTCTTCACACACACTAACCTCTGATCTAACTGCACAATCTTGAAGGAGATAATTCCTTATGCATGGATGAGTTTCCTATATAGGAAAAATCCTCCAACTGATAGTACACTGTCCCTTCCTTTGATCTCAACTGGGTCTCTGACTGAACTGACATGCATGAGTTATTTATGAGAGAATATTCAGTTATCTAAAGTGCAACAATTACATGCATGCATGCATTAACTAACTGAACTCACAATTAATTCCACAAACTGTTGGAACTAATCTAACTGGACTTAACTCAGCTAACTAATTACAACTCAATATTACAACTCATCCTTTTCTCTTTAACTGATGAATAAATTCATCAATCAATGGAGAAACTATTGCATGTCTTCACATAGACTTCATGTTTGATTTTCTACAACCAATTGACTCAAGATGAATTAATTAATTATTTTACAAACAACTGCTAAGACCAAATTCGAATTTTACTTCTCTATTTTAGTTCAGGGACTAACTAAAATTGGAATCTAACCCGAAATGTTATTTATAGCAATGCTATTTTTAGCACTTCCATTTCTCATTCCTTGTTGCTATGTCCAACACTGGTATCCGAACTGTTATTTATAACAGTGCTATTTTTAGCACTTCTATTTTTAGCACTTCTATTTTTAGCATTTCTTGTTTCTATTTTCAACACTTGTAATCCCAACAATTGTGATCTTCATCTCATCCCCTGAATCAAAACCCAGGTCAATTGATCGAATACCTGCAAACCCAACAACTGTGATCTTCACCTCATCGCCTGAATCAGATCCATGGTCTTATTGCACTGTAGCAACTGTCTTTTGCTTCCCTTTTCCACCATACTTCTTTGGTTTTAACTCTGGATGCAGTTTCCAACAATGAACAATATAAACTATTAAACATAAATTGTACTGCGCACCCATTTTTTTGAGGTAGCTAAAAATCATTCGATTTTGAAAAGTGCTGATTCAGAATACACATTTTTTTGAGCATATTTTTGACACTTAAAATTTTCTTATGTATCGAGTATGAACATTTTTTTAAAAAGTTAGTGATTTTCATGCTGATTTTGAAAAGTGTTGATGCAACATCAGCCCATTTTTTTAGAGAGCTTATCTTTGACACTTTAATTTTTCAATGTATTAAATGTGGATAATTTTTTTTAAATGTTGGTGATTTTCATGCAAATTTTGAAAAACAACACATTTTTTTAAGACATATTTTTGACACTTTAAATTTTCTTATGTCCTAAGTATGTACATTTTTTTTTTTAAAGTTGATTATTTAACAATTTTTCAAGTTGTCTTATTCTTCTTCTTGTTTTTTTATTGTAAGATGTTTGTTTTTTAAGGGTTTTGCCAAACATGTGTCTTT
>APFE030806648.1:155257-166728 GCA_000404065.3 Pinus taeda | reverse complement strand
CTAGATTAAAAGAAAAAACATAAATAAAAAAACAAAAAAATAAACATTAAAAAAGACAAAAAAGGAACATAATAAAAAAAAACATTTGTAAATGTTAAAATAGAAAAAATAAAAATAGTGTCCCCGTCCTACCCTGCCTGGCCCAATGCCCTTGGGCTTGGCAAGGCCTATAGGGCCGCTGACCGCTGGGTTGGGCGAGGATGTGAAGCTTTCCACCCTCGTCGAGCCCAATGACCAACGACCTTAGGTTGGGAAGGGGTGGCAAGTAGCTGGGCACGACAAGACTACTATTTTCATTTTTTATTTTTAATATTTCTAAATGTTTTATTTTTTATTTATTTTTTAATGCATTTATTTATTTATTTTATTTTTCAATTATTTAATTAATTTTTTGTTATTTTAAATGTTTGTTTATTATTTTTTAGGGTTTTTAATTATTTAATGTTGTTTTTGTTTTTAAATGATCAATTTGTTTCTATTTTTTATTATTATTAATAATTTTATTTATTTATTTTTTAACATTTTTATTTTATTTTTATTTTATTTTTTTTGTCAATATATATATTATATATATATTTGCTATGTTTTTTTTTTTTATTTTTATGTTCTAATATATATTTATTTATTTGTTATTATTATTATTTGTTTTTTTTAATTTTTGTGGTTTTGTTTTGATATATATTTTTATTTATTTGTTTATCATTATATCAGTCGGAGGCATGGTATTAAACATTCAGTTTTTCCTTTGATTGCATATCAGTGTGTTTTTGACCATAAAATTATGTTGCTTATCCATAGTTTAACATTAGAAATTCAATTTTTGTTATTTTTTACTATTATTTAAATTTATTTATTTGTAAGGTGATTGGTTTTCCATGGCGTAAAGGTCCTATGCTAAGTTGGATCCCGAGTGATATTGATCTTATTCTTTTAGTTGAAACTTGGGGGCATGATGAATTTAGGGTCCCTCACCTTGACAGGTTCACTCTTTGGTCTGCTTGGAATAAGAAATCCTCTAAGAGAGGTTTTGGTGGTATAGCTTGTTATATTGGGAACATTATTTCCTCTCACATTCGACTTCATAAAACCGACCCCTTCAATCAAGAGATTTGGATCGAGATCTCTGATTCTACAACCGATAGGATCTTTCTTGCAATCTGCTATTTTGCCCCTTTAAACTCTACATCCTATAAGAAAAACAAACTGGATAAGAATTGTCCTTTCAATAACTTAGAAAAAGACATCTACAACCTAAGGAATGAAGGCAATATCCTTTTGCTTTGTGACTTTAATGCTCAAACTGCAACTAACCAAGTTATTATGTTAAGTAACAACTCTAACCCCAACCCCTTATGGCTTGCTGAGGATGGTAACTTAGTTAATAGATTCAAGAGAAAATCTGAAGACATAATAAAGAACTTATTCGACACCGAGCTCTTCAAACTTTGTAGCTCCCCAGACCTAATCATTTGTAATGGTATTAATAAATGGCCTCTCTCTAGTCAGATGACCTGTTTCCATGGGCTGGGTAGCAGCGTCATGGGTTATTCGATTTCTGACATCCATGTCCTCAACCATATTACAAACTTTGAGCTTCTTAATAGGTACGATCCTGACTCTGACCACAGACCTTTGTCTTTATCCCTCAATCTTATTATGCATACCACCCACATGCAGGAGAACAATGAAAGCAAAAGTCACAGTCACTTCGATAGAAGTAATATCGACCTTTTCTTAAAGGATTTGGAAAGGGATTTAAGCTCCCTAACTTATAATAAAAACATTGATCAAATCTATTACCATTTTACTACTACCCTTTCCACCACAATTAGCAAATTCTCTATTAAGACTTCGTATAAGAAAAATAATAGAAATTCCAATCCTTGGTATGACAAAGACTATAAAATTTCCACGAAGGCAATCAAAGACGCCCATAATGAAGGCATTAAGCTCCAGAATATAACTATATACAAAGCTCTCATTAAGAGGAAGAAGAGGTTGTATATTAATAAGAGACAAGAGCATATTCTTTACCTTTCAAAAATTGCACCCATAAAGTTTTGGCGAAATGTGCTTGTTTGTAAAACTAAAGATAATCATTCTATCCCCCTTGAAAATTGGGATAACTAATCTTAAAAATTTGTATCTCTCCGGAAACCATGGGCACCATCTTAAACATTCCCATTAAGGATGATATTTTTTCTCTAGAAGATGTTGACTCTGGGATTAATAAACTCGCTAATGGGAAAGCCAAAGATATTGAAGGTTACCAAGCTGATATCTTTAAAATGGGAAAATATATCCTCATCCCTCATCTCCACATGCTTCTCAATTTGGTTGTAAAGCATGGCTTCCCTAAGCTTTGGATGCAAAGCCTTATTGTGCCTATCTTCAAAAATGGGGACAAAAGTGTTAACTCTAACTACAGGACCATTATGATTAGCCACATCCTAGCCAAGCTTTATGGGCTCATTCTGGAAAAAAAAACTTAGCCTTTGGCTTGAGAACTAGGGTAAAAGAGCTAAAGGGCAAGCTGGTTTTAGGAGACATCACTCGACCATTGACCACCTTGTCACCCTTAGGATCATCATAGAGGAATGTCGCAATAGTAAAACTGATCCCTTATGTTGTTATGTGGACTATCAAAAAGCTTTTGACACTGTCCCCCTGAGATAAGCTATGGGAGAGGCTTGAAGAGATCATGGTTCCTCCTGAACTAAGGATTGCTGTGATCTTCCTCTACGAGACTGTCATTTCCAAGCTTAAGACTAACGAAGGGTGGTCTAAAGATATTATATGTAATATCAGGGTTAAGCAAGGTTTGCCCCTTTCCCCACCCTTTTGGTATTTACATAGATAAACTAGAGGAGTGTCCGGAAACTGTGGGTCGCAAAGGCACCGAGCTTGCTAGTATGATCATTACTCTTCTCCTTATTTCCGATGATATCGTTCTTCGTGCAAGGATCCATGATGACCTAGACAAATAGCTTAAGACTCTTCATGTCTGCTGCTCCAAGATGGGTATGATAGTTAATACCGACAAGACTAAAGTCATGATCATTAAATCCAACAAGATCACCCATGGTAGTTTCGTCTATAATAACCATTGTCTTGAGTAGGTTTATTCTTATAAATATTTGGGTATTGACTTTCCTCATCAGCTCAACTGGAATTATAACATCGAGAAAACAATTATTGGAGGCTGGAAAGCTTATTATGAGCTTGAAAACAATTGTAAGTGAGTCGATATTTACATTTGGAGTAAAAAAAAGTTCCTCTTTGAGGATCTCGTCACCCCTGTTATCTTATACGAATGTGAAGTTCGGGGGTTCAATATATCTAGGGAGTCATGGAGAAAGATTTAGATGATCCAAAAGCAATTCATAACCTATAACCTAAAGATCAAAGGAAATACTCCCTATCCTATCCTCTTGATCAAAGCTAGCCTATCCACCATTGAAAGTGCGGCTATGTTTAGATATGTGATGTATAAGAAGAAGCTTCATAATATGCAATCCAAGAGGCTCCAAAAAATTGCTTCTAACTTTAGTCAAAACCCCCACTTGCGCCTCAAGCGCGGGTGGCATCAGGATGCTTAGTCTTGGCTCAACCTTTGGGGGATTAAGGAGGAGATCATCATGGGAAGCAAGGACAATATCAAAGATACTATTAGCTCCAGTTTTAAGGACAAGATGTGGGATGCTAAGGAGCTAGAGGGTAGAAGGAAGCTCAGGTACTATAAGGAGGTGATCAACCCCACCCTTGATAACGAGAATTATCTCTCTATGTTGACTAGCACTAAGAGAACATCGCTAGGATTAAACTAACTCTGATGAGCTTCAGAGTGAGACTAAGCGATGATCTACTCCCAAGACCTCCTGAGATGTTAGAATTTGTTAGATTTGTGATACTAAGAAGGTGGAAGATGAAAAGCACTTCCTTTTAAACTACCTGACTCTTGCCCACATCCGCTCTCAATTCCCTATCATCAGCCACACCTCCAATCTTCTTGTCTTATTAAGCCAACCCAACTATAGCGATCTTGGAATGCTTCTTTCCCTGCTCCTTGATCACATAAACAAGATTTTGAAGAATGACAATTAGACTCTTTTTTCTTGAGGTCCGATAGACCACATCAGTCTTAGTGGACGTTAATCATCATCATCATCATTATTTTTTTCTTTTTTCTATTATTTCTATTTTATTTAACTTTTAATTTTATTTTTAATTTTTTATTATTATTCTAATTTTCATGATTTACAATTTTTCTCCATATTTTCAATTTAAGGTGACTTATTATTATATTAAAAACACACACACACACACACATATAATAAACATATATATTAACGTGTATATATGTTAATATAAACAATATTAGTTAATCATATTTCTTAATTTTGCATTCAACAATACAATATTTTATTAATTGTTTTATTTTTGAGTTTATTGTTTTTTATTTTATTTTAATTAAGCTATTTAAACTAAGCAACAGGTACTAGCTACTATGTAGCTCTTGTTTTTTAAACTTTTTATGTTTATTTATTTTTTTCATTGTTTTAATTTTTGTTTTCTTTTGTATTTTTCATTTCTATTTATTTATATATATATTTATTATTTTGTTTTATTTTATTTTTTCCTACAGGGTCCGTATTGATAATCGACTAGCAACATGATCCATTATGTGTCAATTTGATTGTTGATTTTAAAATTTTCGTTATAAAGGATTGAGTCCACCCTCACAATGTGTCAATTTCTTGGTTGGTCTTTAAGTTTTCCTTACAATGGGTCGCATACACTACGTGTCAATTTGATGGCGGATTTTTTAATTTTTGTTGCAATGTGTCAAGTTTTCTTAGGCTAAGATTTTAAAGGTGCCATACTTTTAGCATTTAAAAAAGAAATTACTCTTGGTACAATGACTCTTTCATTCAGGTGTTCATTATTAAAGTTTTTTTAGTCATAATTTTTTTTCCATAATGTAATGGTTGAAAAATTGTAAAAAATTTAAGGTTTTTTTAAGTCCTAATATTTTATCTTTATTTCTATGGTTTAAAATAGTTATAAGTATTTTATCTTTAACAACATGGCTGAAAATTGTTGGAAATTTAAGTCTTTTTAGAGACATGATATTTTATCTTTAGTGTCATCCCTTAAAATCGTTGGAATTTTAAGGTTTTTTGGAGTCCTGATATTTTATCTTTAACGCCATTACTAAAAAATGTTGAAAATTTACCTCGAAAAAGAAGATGATACCCCACCATCAACATATCTTATTTTTAGGGTGTTTTTTGCACAAAAAAATTGATTTTTATTGGTCTTTACTGTCATTTTTAAAAAATATTGAAAATTTACCCAAAAAAAATAGTATTCCAACATCAACATTTTTCATTTTAGGTTGTTTTTCATGTTTTTTTGCCAGAGTTTTAGTTTTTAGTCTATAGTTCCTATTTGATAGTTTACATTGTTAATGCTCCTCATTATGCCCTTCTTTCTCGCAATGAGTTTTAGAGGGATTTGCTTCCTTTTTCCTTGTTGTTGCTGCCTTCTTTGCATGGTTGTCTTGTTCATGCTTTCCCCATGCTTTTAAGGTGAATGACTTTCACACTAGCCACATCAAGAGTAGTGAGTTGAAACTATAACAATTAACGTCAAAGATAATTATGTAAAGAACCAATATATTTCATTGAAGTATAAGGTGAATCTAAAGGAAGGCACAATGACAAAGCTTGATTCCTAAATTCCTCTGTGAAATTTGAACATCTTGACCTTTGTCGTGTCTCAAATGTTGTCATCCTATCATGGATTTTTTTTATTTTTATTTTTTTTGTTCAGTATCCCAACGGATAAAATTCTCATTTTAAAGCAGAAACAAATTGAGACTAAGAGGAAAGGAGGTTACCTGTGTGCTTGCCACCTTTCTAAAGTTTGTTCTCCCATCATATGAGAGTTGTGCCCCCAATAGAAGAGATGCCAACTGGATCTTCGCCTCATCCTCTTCGATCTGTTGTATCCTATAATACACTTCAATCTTTTTTATCCAATTGTTTAACTTTTCTGCTGATCCGAATGGAAAATGACATCAACCCATGGTACTCATCCACCCATATTATTCATCGACCCATGGAATTTACCCATGGGTATTGTAAATGGCATCCGCCCGTGGTATTGTAAAATCCACCATGGTATTCATTCACCATGGAATTGACCTGTGGTATTGTAACTGAAAAATACTATAGTAACAAGTCACATTTTGTAAAAGGAGAGATTGTCCGCCACAATGTAGCCTTTACAGTTTAGAGGCATGTAGCCGCCACATCTCTTCTCAGAGATAAGCTACCATCGCCCTAGCTGGTTTATTTCTATTTTCGGTTGTAAGCATATTTCAGTATTTTACAGTAATGAAATGAAGCATTATTTCCACTGCATCTTTGTGTATATGGTTATCTCTGTATTTTGTTTCTTTCTTGTTTATTGGGCATTCTCCTCTTTTTCTTCTGGCAATTCAAGTTTTTAGATCTTCAGGGTCTCTGCCCCAAGATCCATTTCAATCTTTCAGATCTTGAGGGTCTCTCCCACCAAGATCCATTTCAAATTTTTAGATCTTGGGGGCCTCCCCCAAGATCTGGACCAGTGGTATCAGAGCAGGTTATGATTCCATGGGATTGAGGGTTTCATGCATATTTTAGTTTTTTGCAGCAATATTCAACATACTTCAGGCATGTGCTATGACCTCCACAAAGCACTTTCTTGGGTCAAGCAGGAAGAATTTTCTTTTTTTCATTTTTTTGCAGGAAATTTTTGGGTGGAAACTTTGCAGATCAGATCTGAAACATTTGGTACAAAATTTACAAAAACAAATACCAGATCTGGATTCCTCTCGAAAAATCACCCAATTTAAAAAAAAAAAGGGTTGAATCAGAGTTCGGATGTGGGAGATATCATTGATTTAAAATCAGCTATTTTATCAAAATTTTTGTGACGACGGAACAGTTGCAACGCGAGTATGAGATCTCAGAGTGTCCAGATAAGGATTTCCAACTCATAGGAAGATGCAAAATGGTCCTTCTGCTTCCAAAAACAGGTTATAATAAATATTATGAGTTCTATTGACTGAGTTATGCCCATTTTAATTCTGCAGCAGCATTCGGAGTGGGTTTGCATGGGAGACGTGCCCTCCCACCCCACTTTAGTAGGCACCTGCTTCACATTCATGAGTTTTAACATAGAAACATTTGGCTTGGTTTCTTTGGAGACGTGCCCTCCCACCCCAAGCTATGTAGGCACCTGCTACAACATCAACAACCAACATCACGGTTATGGGTCAACCGCATAAAATCCTTGTCATTGAAGTCCATTTGCTAGGCCGCACACTGTTAATATCACAGTTGGTCACAAGCATTACAGGGTATCTCTGCCCTCGGATCTTCGTTCGTCATGGTTATGGGTCATCCACAAACCCACACTTTATCGAAGTCCATTTGCTAGGCCGCACACTGTCAGAATCACAGTTGGTCACAAGCATTACAGGGTATCTCTATCCTTAGATCTTCGTTTATCAGGGTTTTGGGTTAACCACATAAAACCCTTATCTTCAGTGGCTCTTCATATTCAACTAAGGCTTCGCAGGAGGGAACTTTACGCAATGGGGACCATTTCTTCTTAAGGAGGGAGGAATGATCCGAATGGAAAATGCCATCAACCCATGGTACTCATCCACCCATATTATTCATCGACCCATGGAATTTACCCATGGTATTGTAAATGGCATCAGCCCGTGGTATTGTAAAATCCACCCATGGTATTCATTCACCCATGGAATTGACCTGTGGTATTGTAACTGAAAAATACTATAAGTAACAAGTCACATTTTGTAAAAGGAGAGATTGTTCGCCATAATGTAGCCTTTACAGTTCAGAGGCATGTAGCCGCCACATCTCTTCTCAGAGATAAGCTACCATCGCCCTAGCTGGTTTATTTCTATTTTCGGTTGTAAGCATATTTCAGTATTTTACAGTAATGAAATGAAGCATTATTTCCACTACATCTTTGTGTATATGGTTATCTCTGTATTTTTTTGCTTTCTTGTTTATTGGGCATTCTCCTCTTTTTCTTCTGGCAATTCAAGTTTTCAGATCTTCGGGGTCTCTGCCCCAAGATCCATTTCAATCTTTCAGATCTTGAGGGTCTCTCCCACCAAGATCCATTTCAAATTTTTAGATCTTGGGGCCCTGCCCCCAAGATCCGGATCATCTGCATTAGATTCTTCATTGAACATGGGAAATCAAGCTTTATATCAAACTTAATAAAGTTTTTTTAGAAGCGTTTCAAGGTTGATTAGTGGAATGGTGAGAAGAAAATGAAGTAGAACAATCACTCGAAGATGGATATGGAGGTTTACGAGGTTCTCCTCCATTTCCTTGATTTATTGAAGCATTGTTCTCTACTTTCTCTTGCTTCTTCTTTTCCTCCTTTATCATTTTCCTCTCATAATTTGCACACAATTTGTCTACGTTATTTGCCATGGTGTAGAAATCTTTACAGAAAGCTTGCTCCTCCTTTCTATGGACATCGTCATCTATCATTTTCCTTCTTCATGTTTCACATCTAATCTCTAGTACAAATGACTTAAGTTTTCCTTCTCCTTGTTTGAGTTTATCCCAGGTTATCATGCAAAATTGCAATTCACATTAGCAACAATACCTCTCTAATACCAAACTTGATCCAGAATTCTATGGTTTACCGACATTATCCAAGATCTTTTCTTCAGTTGATGTTAGTAGAATTGCATGAAAGAGCATGTAAAAACCATTCATGCAAACACTTAAAGAAGAAACGACATAAAGGAGACCATAAAGACAATGTACACAATGTTTGATAACATAGTTCGTCCAATGTGGACTACGTCTCCGGGCCCTGCTTTAATAGTGGGGAGGCTGCTTAATTCATATAAAAACAAAGAAAGCCAAGTACATGAAAAAATACATCATTATACCTCCATTTATAGGAGTGAGTTGAATTTTGACTACTCAAAACACAACAATCACAACACTAGTAAGTTTGTCTCGTCCTCTTTTGACTTTTGACTGTAAACATGATCTACTTCTGAAAGGTGCATTGTTGTCTCGAACTTCGTGCCCAACTATAACACACCCCTCCCCACATTTACCCACTTTTACAAGCCTTTCGGGTAAATGTTAAGCGGAGTGCTACTATGACATGACCCTACCTCCTAGTTCTGTTTAAGGAAGTGGGGCCTACAACTGAGACTTACTAAGCTTCCTTAGTAACCACAAATCACTTAGAGGTTGAACAACCACCTTAGGTGACCAATCCCTGAGGTGGAATCATTTTTTTCTTACCTAGACCTATAACCGTGCCCTTAACACATCCTGCATGCAGTTGTGAGGCTCCAACCACACTCACAAGCCTTGCTCCATTTAGTTATGACCTCAAATCTCCAGTTTTGTGCCTGTGGTCCTAAGATTTGAGCCACTTTTCTAGGCTAGTCTCTAGACCACTACCAAAAATTTCTTGTAACTTTCCATAATCATATTTATCATAATGACAATGCTAATCATTCAAACTTGAAGCCAAAACTATAGAATTTTCTCTACAAATCAACTAGCTCATTGATATCATGTAGAAATTTCACCTGCAGATCCAACTGATATATGCATTGTACTAAAGCATGATACTAGATCTACATCTACCATAAACTTTGTGGAAGCTAATCAACCATGAGCAACATCAATCATGAACATATATAACTGATAAGAAGGAATAAATCACAGATAACAAATAATATATCACTGGGGAAAGCACTGTATTATCAATCAAGTGTAGATCCTCAACAACATACAAAAAGAATCAGCTCAATAGGTATCCTGCTCTCTCTGTAATCAAAAGATCTTGATGATTTTCAATCAGAAGATGAAAATCATGGACTACCTAGGCCTCATTATATAGGCTGAAAAATGGCCTAATCATACCTGTTGTCACCTCAGGTCCACCTATGTAGTCATTGAAGAAAATAGATTTCTTCCTCATGCAAGGAATGCTTACTAGAAATATCCTAGCATCTGATAGTACAATGTCCCTCATTTGATCTCAACTGGGTCTTTGTCAGAACTGACATGCAACAGTTATCCATGAGTGAATCCTCAGTTATCTAAAATAATATTTATCACATGCATGCAAGCATTAACAAACTATATTTTATTATTTTAACAACTTGTTAAAATAATATAACTAGACTTGACTAGTTAGAACTACGTCAACTGATTCTCTCATTATAGAACTCATATTTATTCCCTCAATCAGTGGGACAACTCATATGCATGCTCACAAAGACTTCAAATTCGAATTTCCTTAACTAATTAACTCAACTAAATTAATTAATTAATATTTCCAACTTTTGTTAAGACTAAGATTAATTTTACTTCCTATAGATAGACTAGGGATTGCTATAAATAGGAAGGGACCCATAAATGCTATTTTTAGAACTTTCTATTTTTAGCAGTTTCACCTCTCACCCAATGTGGCCAATGACCTCACTGGCCCAACTATTATTTTTAGACCTGCTAATTTTAGCAGGTCTATTTTTAGCACATTCTAAATTTAACATTTATTGTTGCACATTTTTCAACACTCCCTCTCAACAAGAAAGACTTTCTCTCGAACCCGATCCTGTAACTCTGGAATGTTCTGCATGTAACACATCTACCCGGTCCACTTGCTCCAACAACACTTAGAACAAAAACACTCCCAATTGACCACTCTGTTGGGCTAGGAACATACTCTGATGCTTGAAGCTCTACCTGCTGCTGACAAATGCTTCCCTCTTCTGGGCATCTGCGCTACTGCAACATCTCCATGCATCTCGCACCATTGCACACCTCTCTGTGCCACCTAGCACTGTGCAAAACACTTGTGCTTCTCGCATTGTTGCAGCTTGCTAGTTATGCGCTGTCCTGGGATTCCCTACGCTGTCACTCTCTACCGCTCCATCCGCATCTGTCTCTACCTAATCAGTCAGTTCCTGCTACTCCACATCGGGGCTCTTGTAGCAAGGTCTCATCCAAGAGGTTGGGTACCTCAAGGATCATGCCCCTCCTCCTTGGGATGATCACTCTATATAGCTCCACCTCCTACCTGGAGGTATGGATGCATGTGATCCCTCTGCCCACCTGGCTCGAAGTTTCCCCCTACTGGAGGCAGGGAAAATTTTAAGAACCCCCCCTAAATTTATAAATATAATAAATGGGCGAATCTCCATGGTATATAGGAAAAATGGAAGGCGAATTTATCAATAATATAATATGTATATATAATTTTTTGGCGAATCTCTCACCAGGCATGGTGAATATTTTTCTCAATTATAAAATCTTGTAAGGTCTTAGCGAGTCTTTCACTAAATAATAAAACTTTGTAAAGTCCTAGTGAATTTTAGCATTGTGAACTCTTAGAGA